>CAKNXH010059124.1:0-11344 GCA_932178445.1 Andricus quercusramuli
AATAGCCATAAATTAAAAAATTGTTTTTTCAATAAAAAAGACAAGGATGCAAAAAAAAATTTAGCCAACGTAGTTTACATGATCAGAAGCACAGCTTGTGAGAAAGTCTATATCGGAGAAACCTCCAGAAGATTAAAGATACGTATAGCGAGATTAGTAAAAGTACAAATAGGCTCTATAGATCCAAGAAAAGGGAGTGGGAAAAGAATAAAATACTAGTAATAAAAACGCATAATGAACAGAATAACCCGCGCGAGATGTACAGGGGAATCAATTTTATAAGGAAAGGCTTTCAAAGTAGAACGAAAGTAATGAGGGACGAAAATGGCAATCTAGAAGCCGATGCGACAGAGACTGAATTTATGGAGACTATTTCGATAAACTATTAAATGTGCGCGAAGCCCCCGTTGAAGGTAATCTCGGCGAAATCCATCCTGCTGATCTATTAATTGATGATCTTGCTGATATAGAAATAGAAATGGCTATAAAGAAGTTGAAAAATAACAAAGCCGCGGGCATCGACGACCTACCGTCAGAACTGATAAAAAATGGAGGCCCTTGCCTCACAAGACAAATTACTAAAATAATTCGCACAGTTTGGAAAACAGAACGCATTCCGGAAGAATGGAATACCTTTATCGTTATTCCCATCTTTAAAAAAGGCGATAAAACTGACTGTAACAATTATCGGGGAATTTCACTTGTACCTTCGTGCTACAAGATCCTGTCTAATGTAATCCTAAGTAGACTGACTCCTTTTGCCGAGGAAATCATTGGGGATTACCAGTGTGGATTCCGTCGAAACCGATCTACAAGCGATCAAATGTTTACAATTAGGCAACTGCTAGAAAAAAATGGGAATTTAAAGAAGTAGTGTATCAACTATTTATCGATTTCAAAAAAGCTTACGACTCTATTATACGCGCACGAATGTACTGGATCCTAGAGTTCTTGGGTGTACCAAGAAAATTGGTTAGACTTATCGAAATTTGCTTAAGCGGCAGAAGGGGTAGTTTATCTAAAGAGTTTTCGATCCGCGATGGCCTGAAACAGGGCGATGCACTTTCGTGCGTCCTTTTGAACTTAGTTTTAGAATACGTGGTTAGGCAAGTGCAGGCGAATCCGACCGGTGCTACCCTCAATGGGATAATACAAATTCTTGGATATGCGGATGATCTCGACTTACTAGGGGATGATAAAGAAACGGTAGCTAAAAATGCAGAAATCTTGATCACAAAAGCCAAAGATATTGGCTTGGAAGTTAGCGAATCGAAGACAAAATATATGACCGTCGTCAAATCCGAACAAAGTAATCAAGACGGGGATCTTATGGCCGGAAATATGAAATTCGAAAGGGTTAGCGAGTTTAAATACCTCGGGTCTATTATAACTAGCGAAAATAAGATTAAAACGGAAATCAACGCGCGGCTGCACGCTGGCAATGGGTGCTATTATGCAGCAAACACACTATTAAAATCGCGATTGCTATCTAGAAACATCAAAGTAAGAATCTACAAAACAATGATAATGCCGGTCGTCATGTACGGGTGCGAAACGTGGGCGCTGACGAAAGGAGAGGAGAATAGGTTTAGAGTTTTTGAGAATAAAGTAATTAGGAAAATCTTTGGTCCAAAAAGGGACGAAGAGACCGGCGAATGGAGAAAACTGCATAATGATGAGCTGCATGCTCTCTACGCGCAAGTTTTAAGAGGAAGACCGATTGGTAAGAGACCCTTAGACAGACCGAGAAACACATGGGAGAAAAATGTAAGGGATGATTTAAAAGAACTAGGACATGATTACTTAAACTGGATGGAGGATGCACAGGATAGAGATGTGTGGCGGTCTCGGGTTAGTGAGGCAATGAACTTTCGAGTTCGAACTGCTAATCTATAATAATAATAATAATAATAATAATAGCTGAGCACAAAAGAGATTGTGTAATCGGTAATAATAATACTGGTCTATCGCAACATGCTTCGAATTGTAACCATTTTTTCGATTTTAATTACAACAGTATACAAATTTTAGCGAGAGAGAATATCTCTTATAAACGTAAATTTATCGAATCAATTTTTATTTAAAAATATTTTGACATTTGTGTTAACTAACAATCTGAAAGATGGCATATCAATAATTATTACCAATGCATTTTAAATTAATACTTCACCCCCTTTTTTGAATTTGAAACTTCTTGCCGCGCTCAATAGATGTACTACGATCTTTGCGTTAATTCTTACCTGAGAGTTGTTGTTTCTGTTTAATTTCTACATTTTCTATGCCCTAACCTTAGCTTCTGTTTTTACGAATCATCTGTTTGGTTATGTCCGTTGAAAACAAATCTACAATTTGAATAGGTTTTTTTTTCTCGTTCGTTTGTCTATCTTCGTTTTTTATTAAAAAATGTAGAACTTTAAGGATTTTAACCTCCGCTTCTTTTGCGCATGAGGTTATAAACAAATTGGTTGTTTAATCTTCTGACTTTTTAATATTCTGACGTTATTTTGACTCTTAATAAGTAATGACAGTTTATACCTCTGCAGCTTGACTTCACCAAAAATTAATTGTATTCTACATCTACAGGTATTTAGATATTTATTTATATTTCAGATCAAAGTCTCACTTTTTTAAAGGTCAGTTTGCTTTTTAACATTTAACAAAAAAACTATTATGTATTTTGCAGCCTTAAGAAAGACACAAGGCTGTGTCGAAACGTCGGCAATATGTATCGACGCTTTTATTTATTTTTGGAATAAATGTTATTATCAACATATGAACGGATGACCAAAAGAATCCTTAAATTTCTTTCATAGAAATTACCAATATAGACATGGAGAAGTGTCAAAAACACGTAGACGAGTTGAAGGACGTTCTGGCGAGGATGCAGGCCTTCTGCGACACGAAGCGGAATATGTTCATGCCAATCAGGCATAGACTGAGTGAGGCGGAAAATGTTTTGAGCAACCTGAAACACAGTATACGCTCCCTGAGTTGTTCTTACGAGGACGCGTTAAAATACAAAGTTAAAAATACGCATTAAAAAAACCCCAAGTTCCCTCACGTAAAACAGTCAGGAACTTGTAAAATTTCAAAGAATCACAGAAATCACATTCAGAAGACTTCAGTCTATATTCTTAACCCCAAAATGATATTAAAAAGACCATGAAAACCACCCTTACCCCTTTAAACTGAATAAATTTCAACTTTCTTCTCATGAAACAGTGAAAAAAAATTAAAAATCCTAAATAATTACACAAACCACTTCCGGGAAACTCCTTGCTATATTATCAACCCCAGAGTGATATTCTGCAGCCCCCGGAAACCACCCCTACCACTTTTCTATGAAACAACATCAACTTCCTGCATATGAAACAGCCGAAAAATTTTATAATTCAAAATAATTACACAACTCATCCTCGGAAAACATCGAGCTAAAATTTCAAACCAATGGCAATATTCAGCCATCCCCAAAAACCACCCCTACCATTCTAAGCTGAACAAATCCCAAGTTCCCTCACGTAAAACAATAAGAAACTTTAAACAATTCAAAGAGTCGCAGACGCCACATTCAGAAGACTTCAGTCAATATTCCTATCCTAATGATGATATTAAATAGCCCCTGAAAAACCACCCCTACCCATTAAAACTGAATAAATTTCAACTTACTTCTCACAAAACAGTAGAAAAAATTAAATATTTGAATTATCACACGAGTAACTTTCCAGGAACTTCATGCTTTATTATCGACCCTGAAAACCACCCCTACCACTCTTATGTGAACAAACCTCAACTTCCTGCACATAAAACAGCCAAAAAATATTAAAATTGAAAATACTCTTACAACTTACCCTCGGAAAACCGCAAGCTATAATCTCAAACCCATGGCGAAATTCAACTACCCCTGAAAACCAACCCTACGATAATAGTTAGTAAACTTCAAGGACTACCCCTGCCTAATGTTTTCAAGGACACTCATCTCGGTTCGCTTGTAAGAGTCGATATTAATAATAAAACAAGTAGTGCCCTTCAAAACTAAGTGAGGGATGTTTATCTTTGCTTCCCAATTTTTAAAGATTATTGATTATAAAGATCAAGGGTAGATTGCGTCCAAATCATTTTCATTTGAAAGGTTGGTTTTTATATAATAGGTTTTTTTTACATAAACATATTTGTTTGGTTTTGAGGAGCCCGGAAAAGCTCAACCCTGGTGTAGTTTAATTTTTCAATTTATAATATTTGCAGCAATGGTAAACTGTGTAACTTTGGAGCCTCCTTGTCCTGTATTCTGAGAATTTTCTTTCAGAATTAAAGAATGTCCTTACCGAAGAATAGCAAATACAAATTTGTCCTATAGTAGAGCTGCATAATGGCCGCATCACCTCTAGACAGATTGCGCGATAAATAAATATGAGTAAAACGTCCGTTCTTGCAGTGCTAAAAGAAAACGGATATTTTCCGTATATGCCGAAAAATGGACAGATTCTATCGGCTGAAGACAGGCAGAGGCGAATGGAAATGTCCATGTATCTGTTGGAACAGATAGAGGAGAACCCGAATCTACCCAGGAGGATACTGTTTACCGACGAGTGCACATTTAAACTGGATGATACGCGTAACCTCCAACAAATTCGGATGTGGTCCACGAACAATCATGCATTTTTTGTACCCACTTTTAATGAGGGCACTTTGACTGTCGAGAAGTATGTGGCACTGCTGGCAGAAGAGGTCGGCCCAGCATTAGTAGATGCTTTAGATAGAGGAGCCGATGTACGTTTCTGCATTATGCACACAAATGTTTTTTGTAATAGAATTCTACATTATATTAGCGAGAGTCTAGCATAGCACTTATAGACAAAAGTATATCTTAATTTTTTCCAAAGAAGTAATATTTGTTCAGAGGAAATTTTAAAATTATGAAAAAATGCCTGAAGGTAACATTCTCATTTTTTTGTAGTATTTTTATCAAGCAAATGCAAAAAAATTGAATATTATTTATTCTCATAGTTAGTTGTCATGAATCGCCACGCTCGGGTATCCTAGATGTAACCTGAACATTTTAAAAATAAATGTACAAGTACCATCAAACGGGGTCATTGCAGACATGCAGGATAAATTCGGAATTACCGAAATTACCGGAATTACACGCCAACGGCCACACCACGCTGAAAAAAACAGTTCACGTTAGATCACTGAAGTTAAGCAGTGTTGGGTGCGGTTATTACTTGGATGGGTGACCATTCGGGAATAATACTATCGCGTGCTGTTGGCGTCGTGGGTGTGGTGAGCCCACACTTGTAGTTCTTTACTACAAGAAAATATTCACCTAGAAACACTACCCGAATCGGGTAGTGTCACGCCTACCCCGAAGGGGAAATGGCTTAATGGTATACATACATACACAATTTGACGATGCTTGTAAGACATTATACTAAAAAAAATTACAACTACAGGAGATCATTTGGCAACAAGATGGGACAGCAGCTCATACAGCCCACCAGGTCAGAAACCTGCGGAATGAAATGTTTGACCGTCGGTGGATCGGCAAATTTAGCCCATTCCTAGAATGATCTCCGCGTTCGTCGGACCTGACTCCTCTGGACTACTTCTTCTGGGGCCACATCAAAAACAAGATGTATGGAGATGTACGCCTCGTCAATCTAGAACATCTCAAGCATATGATCGTGGAGATAATCGGAGACATCCCTCCAGAAGTACTGCGCAAAGTGACCACACGAACGTTCGAAAAACGGCTTCGACTCTGCATTGCCGCTGAAGGAGACTTATTCGAATACCGAATGCGATAAGAACCCTTCCTGACACAAAGTCACTATGTCCTCCCGACGGATGATTCCAGGTTTTCTCCCGTTCAATTGCTAATTTTTCCCAGATACTTTAAAATAGTTTGAAAGATTTGAATAATTTAAAATGATTTTCAAAGATTTAAAAGATTTCACATTTGGAAGATGGATTTTTGGAAAAGAATAATAATTCAGAGTTGGAACATCAGATCTTTGGAATTATAATTCTTCTAGAAAATTCTAATTAATTAAATTATAATGCTTTACTAAAATTCTTTGTTTTACAAACTGTCAAGATTACATTTATTTACTGAAGTTCCCTGTCACAAATGAAAATTATGCTTTACTAAAATTTCTTATACAAAAGTGAAAATTAAAATTCCTCACAGAAATTCCCTGCCCTAAGCACAAAATTATAATTCCCTGCTCTTAAATATAAATTATCGTTCTTTACAGAAATTCAGTGCCCCAAACTCAGAATTCCAATTATTGACTAAAATTACCTGTCCGAAAGTAAAAATTCTCATTCTTTTCAAAAACTCCCTGTTCCATTCTCAGTCTCAACTGTGAATTATCTCATTTTTTATAAATAGCTTACTCCAACTGAAAATCTGAGAAATAAAATACATTGGTATACTTTTAATTTGCATATTAGGACATTCGAGAAAAGGATCCCGGTAACTGAAACTAATTCCCGGTTTTTTCTTGGTGCACGAAATTCCCGGTCATTTCCTGGTTTTCCGGTCAGTTAGATATCTTGTAAATATTTATAAATATTTATCTTATTTATGAAACAATATAAATTCACCTTCAACTCTCAAAGAAGCTGTGATTTGCCCAGTAGAGCACTAATGCTATATTGTTACATTCAGTTTTTATCAATTCTACGTTCTATGTTAAAAAGTTGTTACTACTTATCTACTATATTTATTGAACAATATAAATTCTACGAGCTCACATTCAGTTTTCAAGGAAGCTGTAATTTACACAATAGGGTATGAACATTATATTGTTACATTCTACATTAATCTTTCCTGTTCTACGTCCAATTTCAGAAAGTTGTTACTACTTATTTATTATATTTATTTAACAATTTAAATTTTACGAGCTCACCTTCCATTCTCAAAGAAGCTCTGATTTACCCAGCGAGATAAAAACTCTATAATTACATTTTACGCGTTGTTTATGTTTCTGACATGTTATGAATATAAATATAAAATTCTAAATAAATTAGTTATTTAAACAACTAAAAAATGGTGATTTTATGAATTACCGTTTGTTTAAAAATTCTCTGTAGGTTTTCGGTGAGACAACCTAAGAAGGGGTTCGTTAAATGTGTGCTTTGGAGACTAGGTTCCTGAGCTGATGATTTCAACAGTTACTCATGCCTTGGACGAAATATATTGTTGAGATTAATTGTAATGATTGCAGGGAGCATATAAGCATAGGAGACCATTTCCGTCTCATAAGACTTGAAAACAATTCATGTTAAATTCAAATTATTTTCTATGAAAAAATACGAACTTTCAACAAAATGCATAAATTTTTTACCAAAATCGGTGAATTTTCAACCAAGAAAATTAATTCTCTACCAGATCAATTTCTGAACAACTGTGATAGGGTCACGCTCATAGGGTACTTTCTTACTCAAAGTTCGCAATTTCAGGATAAATTCATAATACTTCAAAACAATTCAAGTTAAGTTCAAAAGTATTCGAACGAATGGAAAGTATAATAATTTAATAAATCGAAAAAATTCCATTGATTTTAGTAAAAAAAAAAGTAAAAATCTCTTGAAATTTCTTGAAGCTCTTGAAAATGCCAAGGAATTTGAAACAATACCTTGAAATATTTCAAATCATTTGATTAGATTATCAATTGATTCTCAGGATGAATTGAATAAAACCTTTTAAAAAGTCAAAAAGATACATTAAATTAAGTAAATTTAGAAAAATTTAAGTGAATTACAACAAATTGAAAATCATTCAAAAAATTTAAAAGAATTCAGGATAAATTAATACAAATTCAAGGTGAATTCCAAAAACTAATTTCAAATCTTTGAAACCCCACGAAAGACCTCACTTCTCCTGAATAAATTCTTCAAAATCCACTAAAATTTAATGAAATCCCATGAAATTCTATTAAATCTGATGATATTTTCTAGAATCCTGAAAAATTCATCGAAATACCTTCAGATTTTTAAAAACATTCACAACCTTTGAAATCTATAGAGATGATAAAAAATCCCGTGAAATCCTTTCAAATATCTCAAAACCTTATGGTCCTGTAAAATTGTTTCATATCCTACGAAATTCTAGAAAATTCTTAATACTAAAATATTTCAAACGCTTTGAAATTCCTTAAAATTATTGAAATCAATGTAAAATTCCTTGGAATCTTGTAAGATTCCCTAAAATAATTAAAATTGAAAGCTCTTGGAATGCCTTAGAAGTTTTAAAAATACCGTAGAATCTTGAAAATCCTTTCAAATTATTTAAGTCCATTAAAAAATTTTCGGAGTCTTTAAAAATAATTCAGAAATATTCTCATTATTTTCCACAGTTACTTCTTGCAGAAGTTCCCTCATATTTACTATTTTGTCTCAAAATCCCTGAATCTTGGCAGCTTCGTTCAAATTGTAACTTTTTTAATGTTCCGTAATGGACTGCAAGTAGGGTATCATAGGAACAAAAGTTTAACCCCGTGTGAAATAGTATGGAAAAATTATTGCCTTTTGGGGGGGGCCCCCCCCTTCCAAGACTGTACGCAATTTACCCACGGCCCCAAATATGCACCCTCCACCCTGCACGAGCATTGTTGGTATGATCGCAGTCGCGACTCGCTGTTTTGCGAATGATTCTGAAACAAAAATGACATGTTATTCAAAAAGCAAATTCCAACTAGCAGATTCTTATTGAAAACCAAAATATACTTAAAATGTGGGGTTCACATTTTCATTAAGATAAACATAAATAAACTTTCAGATATAACCTCACAGCTTCCGAATTTTCGTAAATTTTCGATTTCATCGAGAATATGAAGTACACCTTTCATGCTCGACAGTACATGAACCTTTTCTAGTTCGAATGATGCACTTTTCGAGTTAATTTTTCGCATTAACTAAGAGCTCGAGACTAAGAAAACGAGCACGCGAAACTTTATTTGTTTTGTGATAACTTTCATCGACCATAACCTCGCAAACAAAACAAGATACTTTTCATCGTGAAAATGTACGATATCGGTCATAAATGAGTTAATTAAACTCTTATTGCATACAACTGCAACATTGAACAAATTTAATTATCCTCTTATGTTGTTTTTTTTTAATTTGTTTAACAATAAACATCAAATACGGGAATTCAAATTTCGTTTACAACTTGGTCCACCGTAGCACTGCACCTCTGTCAATTCATCATGGCGGCCGAACAATGAAATGCGAGAATTCAAAAATGGCTCTTGCGCAAATATCTTTTTCCAAACTCTAGTGCATTTCGGGTTGCATTCACGGCTATTTTTTATGCAAGCAACAACCCTATGACTACAATAATCTTGTCCTTACGGTATATATATATATATATATATATGCTAATGGCAGACATCCGCTCCTTAAAATGGTCAGGAATCACGAGATGATTGGCGAAGGAGCGTTCCTTTACAAAGCCGCGGAGCGAGCGGCCGAGACCCTTGGCCTGAAATTTAACATCAGTAGTAATGAAAGTGCATTACTCCATCTAGATGCTTCACATCTAAAAGCCGAAGTAAAGAAAGCAGAGGTTGGAAAATTTCAACAGGAGCTACTCGACAAGCATATGCACGGAAACTTTTACAGAAATGTAGAAAAGCAGACCCTGTCAAAGGAGCAAACTTTTGCTTTCCTCAAATCATCAGGGCTCAATTCAGGTACAGAGGGTTTTATTTTTGCATGCTACGATGGTGTCATTGCTACCTTAGCATACCGTGTCCGTATTTTATGTCAAGAAGTTCCCGGTGATAGGTGCAGAGTGTGTCATGCACACGCTGAGTACCTAGAACACCTACTATCTGCGTGTCCGACCCACGCAGGAACGACGTACACCTATATACATAATGCGGCCCTAAGATTACTTTATTACCATCTTTGTCGCTCTTACGGTGTTGGTCGCGACCCTGCCCTGCCGAACGCTCGAGGGATGTAGAGTCAATTGTCCGAAATGAGAAGTCCCAGTAAGAAGGCTTGAATTGAAAAGAATTGTGAAATTCCGATTTCAGCGACAACATGAACATTTTTCTATCTTATTTAAAACCTGATTCTTCCACCGACCTCCAATCCGCAAGAGAGTAATACTTTTTCTAAAAATTTAATTCCCGACTCTCGGAATTATTTTGGTGTTCAAGAAACAGGACAAAATTTACATTTATTTAATTCCTTACAGTACCTACAAAAAATATCTATAATTAATTGTCTTCAATTTCGTAAAGTAGGATACATTTCAAATTTATTTAATTCCTTCCATTCATCTCAGAAAATATGTATACTGAATTGTTTCTAATTCCGCAAAGTAGAATTTATTTTAAATTTATTTAATTCCCTCTAATACCTGCAGAATAAATCTTTCTGATATTGTTTCGAATTCCAAAATGTAGCATATATTTCAAATGGATTTAATTCCCACTGATACCTTCAGAAAATATCTGTTTAAAAACATTTTTAATCCATTTTTCTGGAATATAAGTTTAAAAGCTTCAATTTTCGTCAATCTTATGAATAAGATTTTTGGTATCTTCAAATAAATAAAAATATAAATGAATATATTATACTTTTTAAAGGTATAAGCTATAAATGAAGTGAAAAAGGTGGTTAAAATTAATAATTTTAAGGATTGTAATGATAATCACATGAATCTCTAACTGATCAAAGATTGTAAAAAATTGTTCCTGTTCAATGTATATATTTTATTGAGTAGTAAATAAATAATTAACTCGATCAATGCAAGCCTTCTTACTGGGGTGCCAAATTTTCTGGAACTACGATTTTCGGGCAGCAGTCTCCGTTGCGCACTCGAGGCCTGACATTGTTCTCCAAGACTTCGAGAAACGAACTATATTCGTGATCGAATTCTCGGCTCCGTCTGAATACAACATCACTGCAAAGGAGAAAGAAAAAGAGGAGAGGTGTCAAGACCTTAAAAGAGAGCTGCAACGACTGTACCCAAAATATTCGGTACGAGTAATTGTCCGTGTGATAGGTGCTCTCGGAGGTGATAAATTATCACTGGTTCGTAACCTTAAAGCCATACCCGCGTGCCAAAAATATGCGCAAGGCACTTGCGAGATGGATGCAGAAAGCTGTCATCCTTGGGTCGCTTCGTGTCCTCAAGACACACGAGGGTTTCGCCGGCCTATCGTTGTGATTTCATCGTGCCCTGTGACCACCCATCTCACGGATGTGAGGCGTGGCCATAGGTGTATTTTACCGCGGTTCTACTGGGGGCTATTGACATCTTTTGTTTATATGGCAGTTGCTCTTAGTGGTACCCTGCGGTGGTTGTTCAACTTTTTTTTTAATT
>CAKNXH010059124.1:16344-43574 GCA_932178445.1 Andricus quercusramuli
CCAAAGGGCGAGGTACAGCTTAAAGCTGCTTTCAAACCTAACCTATATGCGAGTGTCCCACTTGCTCAGGAACCTGTACAGGATCCTCCCTAGGGAATTTCTTGCAGCAACATCCACGATAATACAGGGACCTGTATAGGTATTTGAATATCCAGGTCCCTGCATAGGAACGTGCGCAAGCTCCCTCGCAAGATCCGCGACAGGAAACAGTATACCAGGAACCTGCGTACGTTCCTGTACAGGAACCTGTGCAGGAACCTCCAAAGCAACCTGTCAGGTTCCTGTACATGAATTTTCAGGTGGGTGTCAAATAAGGCCTATATGGTGCATTCTTGGCGCAGGCTGATATGCAACATGAGAAGCATTTACCGGCTTCTGGAGCAAACAAAACCTGTCCTTCGCGTGCGACAGATCTCGTCGGTCCCAGAAATGTCGAGCACTATCATTTTTGTGTGGTATAGAACAAGCGGAAACTTTTACTATTTTGAACAAATATTTATTGTCCAAACTTATACTTACAGTTTATTCACCTGGGGCAGAAACTGAAGTACATACGGACGCGAGTCAAATCGGGTTTAGCGCAGTTCTATTGTAGGGACAAAAAGACGAAAGATTTATCGTTCACAATTCGTATTCGGCCTTAAATTTCTCGAAAGCAAACTCGACGTTGGTGGAAGGATAGACTGTGGGTTTGTGCGAATACCGTAATTCAAATACAAAAATGAATATTGAAAAAGCCACAGCAGCGGCGTGGCTAACGCAAAGTGTTCTGTTCTCAAATTATCGATTCTTGAACAGTGGCCAGTGCCTTCGCCTTTTTGGATTCTTGTGAAGTGATGTGATAGGTGATCCACTAACAGAATATAGTCATCCTTTTTGGATTATTGTGATGTGTAATGATTTTCCCGATTCGATCATCTTCTGATGTTGCGGAAACTGTTGAGTCTGTTAACATGTAGCTCCACTTTCGTGGGACCGATCTTCGATCGTAGCTTCCCGAGCTTACATTTGGGTTAGGTTTACAAGATTATCCAAATGTGTTTTATGTGATATGTCTGAGTTGACTCGCTGGTTGGGATTCGGTCCATACTTGGATTGGATCAAATCAGATTAAAATTAAACATTTATTTCATTGACTTTAAAGTGACAATACGTTGTTACCTCGCTGCCTCATGCTAGCCGTCATCAATTTGCTACCGATAACCTAAGAACTATTTTATGAATGAAAAAAAGTCACACACTCATTTCAAAACACTAACTGGAATACAAATTTTGTATAATAAGCCATTATCCCCAAAATTTTATTATTTTAAAGAAAACAGAGTTTTTGTTAGAAGTAATTTTCTCGCGTTGTAGCAAATAATCATTTTTCATAGAGCAACTAAATTTTAGAGAAAAAATCCTACAAGAAAATACAGCTACGTGCGTGCGAAATACAAGTGTTTATCAAATTATCGATAAATTGTTTAAATTTATCCAAATAGGAATGATTGTTTCATTTGCTCGTTTTAAATTATGTAACTTTTTTTAAAAGGCCATAAAGGTCTTAAAATTACTAAGCTTATTCATTGAAGTTGTACTACAATGGTGATATATCCCGAAATTGCGAAATTAAAATGTATGTACCGGTACAATTGTTTGAATTTAAACTGTCTCTCTGTTTCCGCGAGCCCTATCCGACTCTAAAAAAGATGGCCGACCCTGATTGCTATGAGTTTCTACCTGCGAACTTTCACCGCTAGGCATCGCTTCTCGCACGTGGTCCTACTTCAACATGAAATACGATGGGAAAAATATTTAAAAAACATGGAAATGTAAACATTTAGGAAGTTTAAAGATGATTAAATCCCAAAACTCATTATTTTTTTATTATAGCTGTTTCTAGAGTGTAAATTATACGTATAAAACAGCAGAAGTAGTGAAATTAATTTCGAAATGATTATTAATTTTAGGAAATGTTCAGAAATGAGTGTAATTTAATGATATTTTATCAATGAAAAATGACTGTAAGTTGGTTTAATAAATACAGAAAATTGTGTAAAGAATTAAAAATTCCCTAATGTAAAAATTACAGGCCTTTAGGTTTAGTTTAGTTTTAGTTTAGAGTTTATTAAAGCATTTTGTGTAATATAATATATAAATATCGATTTATATATCTATGCTATAACTTAATCTAAGTAAGACTAAGCAATGGGAATAATTTGGTAGTCCTAAGCGAAATACAATTCCATAACTTAAATTGAATTAGATTAAATTAAATCAAATTAAATATCAGTTTAACGTACATGTAGACGCAGCATTCGGAACGCATTGATCTTAGAGTAGAGATTGCTCGGTCAAGAGGTGCCGAAAAAGATTAGTTTTAAAAATCATCAAATTATCCGCATTACGAATATTTTCAGGAAGAGAATTCCAGAATAAAGCTGAAGATATAGAAAAGGAGTAATTGTACATGGAAGTTCTGGAAGGATTAATGTAAAGTAAATTTCCATCTCGCCTTGTAGTACGAAGCCTAACATCATCTACATATGAAAACATCTCTCTAAGATAGGAAGGATTACCTGTTGTTAGAATACTATATAGATTAGTGGCCATAAAGTATTGGCGCCTAGTTTTGACTCGTAGCCAGCCAAGTGAGTTCAAATACGACGATATAGAGGAATCTTTAGGTAGATCAAAAATAAAGCGCAAGCAAGCATTAAGTGCTCGTTGTAACATAACGTCTCGCTCAAGTGAAATATCATCATACACTAAACAACAATAATCTAGTAATGGAAAGGTTAGAGCAGAAAACAATTTTATGCGAAGTGATTTGTCCAGAAATTTTCTATTTACTTTAAGAGGATATAATGTCCTATTTATTTTATTAACTATACCGTATATATGATCTTTCCAATTTAGAGTAGGATTCAAAATAACACCCAGACTACGAGCAGAGATAGTATATTGTATTACAGTGCCATTTAGCATTAGTGGGGAGAGAGAATTGAGGTCGATATTATTGAGAAAAATAGCATTACCTAGGATCATGGCTTTTGTTTTGGAGGCATTTATCTTTAACTTATTCTCCTTAACCCATAAGACAAGTAGGGCGATTACCTCATTTATAGTGACAATTGCCTGGCATATTTCGGAGGGAAAGCAATGAATATAGACTTGTAGGTCGTCAGCATATATAATATAGTGCACTATACGTAGAAAAAGTTTTAGATCAATGAAGAAAATTAAAAATAGTAGGGGCCCTAGTACAGATCCCTGAGGCACTCCTGACGTTATTGGAAGCCAGTTCGATCTTTCATTAGTATCTGGATTTATAACAGCTTGTTGTCTATTTGAAAGATAAGAATTAAACCAAGATAGGGTTGCATCGGAGCAACCAATTTCTTTCAACTTGCGAAGAAGAATGCCATGATCTACTAAGTCAAACGCTTTACTGAAGTCGAAGAGGACCAATAAGGTTATTTTACGAGAATCAATAGCTTGTTTAATGTCAGTTGTTATTTTGAGTAATGCGGTCTGAGTACTATGACCCTTTCTGAAGCCCGTTTGGTATACATCGAGAAGATTATTAGTCTCGAGAAAAGTAACAAACTGTTTGTGTACTATTTTTTCAGGAACTTTAGATAACGCACATAGTAAAGAGACAGGTCTATAATCACTTGGAGAAACTGGATTTTTAATTTTAGGTATGGGTCTTATGATTGTTTTCTTCCAGGTGTCAGGAAAAACAGAAGATGTAAGTGATAGATTGAATATCTCAGTGAGGTGAGGAATTAACACCTCAATACCTCTCTTGAAGTAACTAAGTGAAGTTCATCTGCACCTTTGGAGTCGCTTTCGCATGATTGAATTGCCTCACACACATCATAAGTTGTCACCTCAGAAAAGTTAAACAGTGAAGTAATATTATTTTCGAAAAGACAAGGTTCAGAAAAAGTAATTTGATCATAATTTGTAGAAACGTTTAATACTGAATTGAAATAGGAGTTGAATTCGTCAGCAGTAATTGAAGTAAATATTGAGGTATTTTTAGGATTGATAAGACCTATCTGCGAAATTCATTCCAGAGGTGCTGAGGTTCAGTGATGTTTGACAATCTAGATGTATTATATGCAATTCTGCTGTTCTGAATTTCAATTTGTAACGAGTTTCTCAACGAGCGAAATTTTGACATCAAATAGAGGGAATTATTACGCTTAGCTGCATTGTACAGCCTGTCTGTTTTCTTCATTCTAAGTCTGATTGTGGGTGTAATCCATGGTGCCGGAAGGTTCTTAGGTTTATGTGCACGGAGTGTAGAGAATTTTTCATTGGAATCCAATACAAATATATTTAAGGCATTTAACCTTCCATCAATAGAGGCAGAGGATAGTTCATCCCAATTATGTGATTCCAAGTACTATAAAAAGTCCTCAACATTTAGGTTACGGAAATCACGATAGTAGAGAAACCTAGATTTCTGTTTAAGTGACTTGTATTGGTACTTAATTTGTATAAGGTCATGGTGAGATAAGAAAGGTACTTCTCCTTGACTATACTCTATAACCATATCATTATCATTTACGGCGCAAAGATCCAACCAGGTATGAGAGGTGGCGGTATGGTGTGTGGGGGAGAAAGGAATTAATGACAAGTTATTCAAGTATAAAAATTGTCTTATTTGATCCGAATAATAAGATGATTTACAAGGATCTGCATTGAAATCACCAAAAATTATGATATTAGTAAATGCCGGAGAATGAAGAGCAAATGCTGCTTCGAATTCAGAAATAGACCCCGCATTCGGGGGCCGATACACGACACAACACATGATCTTAGGTGCGTTAGGTGCAATGATCTCTAAAATCATAAATTCAGGTCTAGGAGAAATAATAAGATCCGGTTCAGATTCAGACGAGCATTGGAGAATACGTCCAATTAGAGTTTGTTGAATATACATACCGACACCTCCACCCTGCCTTCCCTTTCTATCACATCGAAGAAGATAAAATCCAGGAATTTCTACTAGAAAGTCGTTTATATATTCATTCAGCCAGGTTTCAGAAACCGCAATTATGTCATAGGAATTATTCAACAGAAAAAAACGAAATTCATGGATGTGCGCTCTGAGAGACTGGGCATTTACATGGCAGATGGTGAGAAATTTTCCTAAAGTAGAATTAACTTTATTAGTTACAATAGAATTAGAAATACTTGAGCTTGAAGATGAAGATCTGACGTTCCGTCGTCCTCATGCAGTAGTATCACTCTTCTGAAGTGTGGGCTTAAGTGTCTCTAATTCAGATCTTGATGAAACTCTAAATGGAGATTCCACGTCGGGAAGCCTGATGTATATAACCTCATTGCGAATCCATACATTTTTTGCTGATACGTTTGACTGATTTAGCCAAGCCCGAGTTTCCTTGTAGAGAGAGTAAGTCTCAGGTGGATGATTGTCGTTGGGGTACACCATAGAATCTCCGAAAGTTGAGTCAATCGCACTAGCCTTAAGGACTCCAAAAGATCTTTTGGCTGAGCAGATCTGGTCACGTACTGCTCTGCTCGCAAATCGAACAAGTACTGATCTAGGCCTTTCCGCAGTCCCATAACCAATTCGGAAAATATTCACTACATCAGCGGAATTAATTGAGAGGCTCAGAGTATTAACAATAGATTTCAAAAACGTCAGTAGATCTTCTTCAGGTTTGACAGGGAGGCCTGTAATGACCATTTCCAGATTTCTATCTCGTTGTTCGAGCTTACAAACTTTACGTGTGCATTCGTCAAGTTTAGCAATCAGATCGATATTTTCTTTTGTGATGACGTTCGCAGGGGTTTGCTGACCTTTCTTTACTTTTTCTTCCAAAGTCTTCAATCGATTTTGCAAGTCATCATATTTTCCTTAAACTTCTGTTAATACCGAAGACAGGTTGGCAGTCTGCTCACTTAGTGAGTCGATTTTTTGTGAACAAGAAGCAATTTCATTGCGCAGGCTATCAAATCTGCATTCTTTCCAATTTCTCGTTGATTGATTCAAAAATGTTGAAGATGGCATCAAGTGGCCCCTTAAGAAATTGACATATGGCTGTGTACATCTTCGGATCGACATCAGGAGGTGGTGGAGGAAGCGTAAAAAGAAGGACCTTCAAAGATGTGATGTTGGACATATGTTCTACTGTGTTAATATTATCTGACACACTCTTAGATCTAGTAGTACGCCCTGAATCCTGAAGATCGACCAAACATTTAGCGCAAGTGTCAATCCAGATTTTTTTATTCCTGCTGTAAGTTCTTGCAGAGTTCCAGCATTTGACGTGGAACCAATGATGACATACTTCACACTGATAATGCTTTTGTGTACCCTTAAAAACCTGTACGCATTTATAGCAGCTAGTTTCGATGCTTCCCTTAGTTGCCGTTTTGTGTTTTTTTTTGTTTATATAGCTTTTAGAAAGTTTTAATAAAGTTTTAATGGCCACTAAGAAAGTATTAAGAAAGTAGTAAGAACGACTGTAACGTATAAGGTACGTACAGCCCAGTATATCTGCTCTGCAATGCGGTCCACTTTCAGGGTGAAATTATTACACAGAAATATTGTGAAACCTGTTAAGGATGTTGGAAGGAGTTAAAATAGATTGGCCAGAACACGTGTAGATAAGCACGACAATTAACTTTGTTATTTTACTGAAGAAATACACAAAAACTACGAGAGCTGTCACTAGCACGATTCGACACTTTTAGCTAATGACACTAATGAATATTATATTATAATAATCATCGACGCGTTTCGGACTGATTTTCAGTCCCTTTTCAAGATGTACAGATATTTTATAAAACCATTAAGAAGATTTTTATAAATCTAAAAAAAAATGAATATTCTAATATTATATAAATCGATTGAAAGTTATTCCAATGCATAAATTTTGTTGTATAATAGATGAAATATTTAACTGAGTAAAGCGAAAATTTTTGAGGTTACATCCCTTCTCATGTTTCAAAAAAAAAAAAAAAGTTTTTTTCTATTTCAAAATTATTAAGGATTTTAAATTTCTAAAGGAACATTTTGTAAGTTGTGTAAAAAGATAATTTTGACTAAATTAAGAATACGTTAAGCTGTGTATTGGAGTAGAGAAAACAGACTGGCCTGGGAAAATTGTAAGATTTATTCATTTTTCACAGTAAAAAATACAAAGTTTAAGGTATAAATCATTTTAATAACTTACAGGAATCCATCCTGAAGTATAAAAAATTATTAAGTTACATTTTTATAACAATTTTTTGGAGAGAAAGTTTGGACGCCTGACACAACATGTAGTTAACGTTATAATAAAGTTTTCAGGTTAGACAAATCAAAATATTTGAGAGTAGGCGGTTTTGAAATTAATTGGGTTTTTTTCATTTTTAGTATCAATCATTTTTAAAATTAATCTTTTATCTAAGTTACATTCAGTTACCAAGATTTTTACATTATTTAAATGGAACCAAAAGCACGTGTAAAATCATAGGTGTGTTTTCCTAAAGCTGTATTAGTCCATTTTTTCCATCGATTTTTCTTGTTCTTTCGATCTAACTGATAATGATCTTCCAGTCTATCCAATATATATATTTTCAAACTTATACATGTAAATTTGTATTCTAGATTGACTATGTTTTCTTTCTTAGTGATATATTTAAAATTTGGAAAAAGCACTTTATTAAAAAAAATTGTTATTGAGAAACCAACTCTAATATTATTCTTTTTCGAAATTCTACAGAGGATTTCATCGAAACCTTGAATGAATGGAAAACCAATAATTTCTTTAGGTACAAAGTTTGTGTTATTCAATACTAATTGTGTTTGATGTTTAGGTTTCGTGAGAGACTTATACGTTCAGCTGGAAACACCAGTTCCCGTTAGATCACTGAAGTTAAGCAGTGTTGGGCGCGGTTAGTACTTGGATGGGTGACCGTTCGAGAATAATACTACTGCGTTGCTGTTGGCGGTCGTGGGTGTAGTGAGCCCACACTTGTAGTTACTTACTACAAGAAACTATCCACCTAGAAACACTACCCGAATCGGGTAGTGTCACGCCTACCCCTACAGGCTCGCCGAAAGGGAAACGGCTTAGTGGTATAAGAAAAAAAAAATAGGATAACCATTTCTTAATAGTTTTTTTTCTATAATTTCTAAGTTTTTGTTATGCAATCTTTTATCAGATAATTTAACAGCTCTATCTAATAAGCCGTAGATTACACCAATTTTGTTGTACAAAGGGTGATGTGAAGCAAAATTTGAAAAACGTCCTGACCATACTGGTTTTTTATACCAGTCATTGGTAATTCTATTGTTTTCTATAATTAAATTTAAATCAAGAAAGTCTATTTCATTATCGTGAAAGAGTTCAAGTGTAAAATTCAGTCTTTCATCAATAGAATTGAATTTTTTTAGAATGCTATTTATTTTATTTTTTGGAATACAAATTAAAGTATCAACGATATAACGAAACTAAAATAGTATCGGATATTTTACATTATTCAAGATGTTATTTTCCAAATTTTGCATGACTACATTTGCAGCAGCAGCTGATGTGGGAGAGCCCATAGGTAGTCCAAAGATTTGTTGATAGAATTTATTATTAAATTGACAGTACGAAGAATTTAACATAATTCTAAAGCTTTTTAAAAGCTCTCTTTTGTTAAATATGTGTGTTGTTTGAATTCTTTCCATCTTTTATCAATAGATTTTAGAAATAGTTTCCATAAAATATTAGTGTACATAGAAACAATATCAAGTGATACAATAGTTAAATTTTCAGGAATATAAATTTTACTCATTTTTTCCTTAAAATCCCAGCTATCCCGAATGCGATGTGTTGTTTTACCTACAATTTTTTGTGATGATTTTGCAAGTGTTTTTGATAGATAAAAAAAGGTGAACCAGGAAAAGAAGTGATAGGTCTCAAAGGATAACTTTGTTATAACGTTAACCACATGTTGTGTCACTCGTCCAAACTTCCACTAATAAAAAAAACTGTTATAAAAATGTAACTTAATATTTTCTTCATACTATAGGATGGATTCCTGTAAGTTATTAAAACGATTTATACCTCAAAGTTTGCATATCTTGTATTTTTTACTGTGAAAAATGACTAAATCTTAAAATCTTTCCAGGCGAGTCTGTTTTCTTTACTCCAATATACAACTTGACGTATTCTTAACTCAGTCAAAATTATATTTTTATACAACTTACAAAATGTTTTTTAAGAAATTTAAATTTTTTAATAATTTTGAAATACAAAAAAACGTGTTTCTTTTCTTTTTAAACATGTGAAGGGTTGTAACCTTAACCATTTTTGCTTTACTAAGGTAAATATTTAATCTATTATACAAACAAATTTATACATTGGAATAACTTTTAATCTATTTAGATAATATTAGAATATTCATTATTTTTCAGATTTATAAAAATCTTCCTAATGCTTTTATAAAATATCTGTACATCTTGAAAAGGGACTGAACATCAGTCTGAAATTCGTCGATGATTATCATAATATAACATCCATAAACTCGTAAAGGCCTCTAATTTTTACATTATCATTAACCAGTCTAACAAAACTTTTATATAATTAGATGTTTCATTTTACTTCAAAATTTTGTAATATCGAAAATGTATAGTTTGAAGACTTGATAAACTTGGAATTTATACATTTTGCAGTAGAGGGCCCAAGTCTGAAATTTCGGAATTGGAAATTTTTTAGTTTTGAAATCTATTTCTTAGCGAATTGATAAATTGTTAACTTATCAAGAAGAGTAAGCCCTCGCCAGCTTTCAAATTTCACCATTTTCAATGTGGAAAACTTGGTAATTCCGAAATTTATAGTTTGGCAACCTGATAATATTAAAATTTATGAATAAATTTGCAGAATCACCAGTTTGGAAATTTTAAAACCTGGAATTTTTAGTCTTTAAATTTATTTCTTGGAAATTTTTCAAATTTATAATTTATAATGAAAAAAGTGAACACTCGCCAGTTTTGAAGTTTTGGAATTGTAAATGTGGTTTGGTAATATCGAAATTCATGTTTTGGCGACTTGATATACTTAGAATTTATTAATAAAATTGCAGAGGGCCCAGATATGAAACAGAGCTGGGTTCTGTTCTGTGAATCATTCAATGTAATTGACCCAAATTATAAATTACCCGTATGCAATTTGTTTTTTTTTCTGCCACATAATTGAGATCCAATTACTAAATTCATTAAATTACACACCCAAAGTAATTTCAGTTACTTCTAGTTAAGTTTGACGAGATAAATGAATAAGTGGGCGGGGGTGGTGAACTGCGTAGTAGACTTCTGCAGTGCGTAGGGCTGCACAATGTAGTTCTATGACACTTAGTGGTGCACAGTAGACTTGCATGATACATTCATATGCGCAGTACACTTATGTCATACGTAGAGTTGTGCAGAAAACTTCTACAATACATAGGACAGCGTAGTAGCATCGTAGTAGACATCTGCAGTACAGAAGGCTGCGCAGATGAGTTCAACGACAATCAGACTTCGAAACTCTTACATAAACCACAGCCATGTCAAAGTCCTATCTGAAATGGGGGCTTGGGGGTTAAAATTAAATATTTCCGAAATCCCAAACCCTCTTTAACATTCCAACTACTTATATAATTCAAAAGTGCAACTTTTGCAAATTTGAAGCATTTTGAGCCTGTAGCAGAATATAAACTTGTCAAACAAATAAAAGTAGCTACAGCTTTTTCACCCTTTTTCATCTTCTTCCTCTCTTTTATTCAAAATCATTGTACTTTCTAGCAAAACGCAATTCTTAATCTATGCTATACGATTCATTGAGTTGCTACCATTGTTTCATTTATTACTTGAAAGCTCGAGCTGTTATAGAAGAGCTATTTATCACACTTAACCACTCATTTCATTCCAATTCTAAAAAATATTAAAAGGTAATGTCTGGTTATTTATCAAACCTCATAAATAGACGAAAATCCAAAACAATAATTTTCATGTTCAAGTGAATAAATAATCAGCAATCATAAAAATTGACCATTCTAAGAACCTAATTTGTCCAAAAACCTCATTATCAACAATTGGCGTAGTTTAAATTCCAATATTAGATAAAACTGTTGATTTTAACGCCATAACCTCGGAAATTCCATCTTAAATATCTATAATAATAGGAAGATCGTTTTTGAAACAATGAAAATTATCAATTCCTGAATTTCTTCAAAAGATTATCCCAGCATTTTTAAGAAAACATATCGCCAATATTCCTGACAGAAACGCATCTGGTTTTCAAGAAGATAACATCCATGGCAGAATTTTTTTCCATACAGCAGGGAGATGTAAATATTCCAAGTTATAAAGGTAAGAGTATGCCTATTAGAGATTTTATTCAGTATATCATAAATGTTGAATCTAATGTAGTTACAAGTGAGCTCTTGACTGTCATGCAGAAATAATTGTTAACATCCTGAGTAAAACTCTTTAGCAATATATTTATTGATAACACACGAGAGCAGTTTATCAATACAAGTGGCTTGATCTACTGGTTGGCTTCGGTTAGAATTTCTATGAAGAGCAACTTGATTTGACAAAATAAAGACAAACACTGCGCCATCTGGCTGAGTTCTAAAGAAGAGATTCAGTCGATACGGGAGCCGATATTAATGTAATGAAGCAAAATTCCTTAAACGAAGAGTTACTAATAAACGAAGCTGAGTCCATGGAGGTAACGGAAGTAAAGCAAAATAGATTTTCTACCTTAGGTACCATAAAATTTAACCCAATATCGGGGCCAAATGTCGAGGACTAAACAATTTTTGTCAATAGTTAAGAGGGCAAAACATTGATTCCTCAATCATTCCCTATCTTTCCATTAATTGTCTTTCCCTGTCCCTTCCCTCAAAATCTTCATAGCTTACTCCATTCCCCCCCCCCCTTTCATCACTTAACTTCCCTCTCAAATTGTCGTGCCCTCTTACCCGCTCTAGTACTTGATTTATCTCTTTGCGCTTCTTCTCTCACGATATATTCAGGCGTTCTCCAGTCTACCCGTAGCGTCCACCTTATACACCTTTCTTGTAAGCTCTCAATGGCTTTTCTTCCATCCCCATATCTCCGCTAATAACCTAATGCCTGCCATACCAGCGTATCAAATAACCACATTCTCCTTCTCCACGTTTTTTTGAACCTTCTTCTTCCTATTCCCCATATTTGTTTCATTGTCCCTACCCCTATTTTATACTTTCTCTTATATGAGCTCTATGATCTCCATTGACTTGCATGGAATGTCCCAAATATTTAAATTCCTTTACTGCTTCTAACTTTATTCCCTTCCACCTACCAGTCCATTCTTTCTTTCTTCTCCCTCTTTTTCTGAACCTTATTATCTATGTCTTTTCTACATTCAAATTGAACTTTTTCCTATCTAAGTATTTCTCCAATCCTGTAATTAGGCCCGTCATACCATACGTCCGCGTAAACCAGTGTATGTATCTTTTTCTCTCCCATCCTAACTCCTCCCCATGCCTTTCTCTTTATTTCTTCTCGTATCCCCTTTTTCAACATAACTTTTTCTATCTCGACTCGGTCCAAGGAGTCAAACGCCGCCTTTAAGTCCACGAATATTGCTATCATTGCCCCTTTCTCCCTTTTAAACCTTTTATTTATCAGATAATACCACACCCCTATAATCTTTAACCTCCTCTCCTTTGCGTTTCTTCACTATGGATACAATTACTCCTTCTTTCCATAACTCTGGCCACCCCTGTCCTCTCCAAACTCTATCACACATTATCTATGCCTATTCCTTTAGTTATGTCCCCCCATATTTCCAGACTTCATTTGGAATCTCATCTATACCTGGTGCCTTTCCAGCTTTCATTATTTTTAACACCTTGACTATTTCTTCCCTTACTATGTCCTCTTCTTAATCGCTTTCTATACCATATTTTTCTCCTTTCCTCACTTTTCACTTTACCCCTCCTAGCGAATCCATAAAATATTTTTTCTATTCTACCATCTAAATATCCCGGTTTACTCTTTTTCTTCTATTTCTCTCTCTATTTACTACCTTCCAAACTACTTCTTCTGTCCTAGCCTTCTCCGCCTATTCTCTCCTTTCGTAACTTTTTTCTTCTTGTGGACTCTAATCCTCCTTTTATTTCTCCTATCATTATTTCCATCTCCTCGTCTACATTTCCTTCTCCCATTTTGATATTTCTGGCCTTTTCTTTGAACTGTTCTATTCCTTCCGTTGACCAATTCCCTTTTCCCATTTCGATATTGCTGATCTTATTTTTAAATTGTTCTTTTTCTTCCACTGACCAATCCCCTTTTCCTACACTTTTTACCTTTGCTTCCTCTTTATCCATATTGTTATTACTTTTTTCTCCCTCTAATGTCACTATTATGGGAAAGTAATCGGAATCTATATAGTCCTCTACCTTTAGTTTCTTGAACTTCTCTCTTACCTCATCGTCCACTATCACATAATCAATTACGGTTCCCCCATTCTCCTCCCTATATTTCCTTCCCTCATCTTTCTCTATATTTCCATTAAATGTCAACCATCCCAACTCCTCGAAACTCTTTAACAATTTCTTTCCCTCCCCATTTACTATCTTGTCTTTGAATTTTCTTCCTCGCTCTCCTCCCTATTCCCTTCCTCCTATTTCTCCTGTTCTCGCATTGGAATCTTCATTTCTGACTATTTCTTATTTTCCTATCTTCCGTTCCATTCTCTCCTAGTTTTCAGGCACCTCATTTCTTACTAACTCTTCCCTTTCTTCTTCTTCTTCTAATTTCTTACTAGCTCTTTCGCTATTTGCCTTAACCTATACTGTTTGTTCCTTTCTACCCATGTCAAATCATACTCTATTCTCCTCGAACTTCCATATAACAACCTCTTCTTTGTCATAACTTCCATCTTATGTTCCCATTTCTTTAGTTTCACTAATACCATTTTTTCTCCACTTCGCGTTTCCTTTCCTACACTTCGCATTTCCTCTATCTCTACTTTAGCATCTATCCTTTTTAGCACATTTTCCACTCCTTCTTACAACTCCTTTCCTTCTAATCCCCCTTTACCAATATCCCAGTTTGATTTTTTCATCTTTACTATCCTACCTTCCAACTGTGCTACCTTTTTATTATGCTCATCATGCTTTTCTAATCTTTGTTCTAAAGTCTGCATCCTTTTTTCCAAATTTTTCCTAACTTCTTGCCATTTTTGCATCTCCTTTCTAAAAGCGGCAATTTCTTTCCTAATTTATTGTATTATTTCCTCTCCTCTTTCTTCCTAACAGTTTTCGTTCATCTGTATTACCTCTATCATCATTTCACTCAATTCGTATAACTTTAACCTTTCAACTTCCATCGGCCCTCTATGTTCAACTTTGTCTTCGTCTACTTCTACCTTATCTTCACTACTTCCTCTTTCCGCCCTATCGCTCTTCCTATTTTTGAACGGTTCGATTGAGCCAAAACTGTCTGCTCTCAATCTCTCCCTTTCTACCGTTTTCCTATATTGTCCTCTCCTTATCGTCTCACTTTTCGGCGTACACAACACTTCCTCGTCTGAATCCATCAAAACGCAACTTACGCACTGAGTAGCTTCTGTCTTCACGGCTCTACCTCACCATGCTACCGTACCTTCTTCCTTGCTTCTCTTTCCCTAACCCTCTCACGCCAAATAAAGCAACCTCTCAACCTATCCAAAATAGTATCAATCTCTCAAAATATCATAAAACTGTTCAATTTAATTCTTTTCAACATACAAACCCTCACCAATAAAACCCTCAACAACTCCTCCCATCAAGTCACCTCAAATTCCACTGCAAATTCACTACAATTCGCAACACTCAATTACCGGACAAGTGGTAGAAAAAAGTATCCGTTTGATGACAATAGTAAAGGAGTCGGCTTGCTTCTGGAGTTCCTATTGTCATTGAAAGAGTACATTTTCCTAACCACTTGTCCTGCTGTGCCAGACCACGCGCTAACACTGATTACAGTCAGAAATGTTCAAAATGTTATTTCTTGCGTAACAATAATTTTATTATAAATTTAATTCTTGCAGTGTACTCACATCATGAAACAGCACATTTGGAGTCATTAAACGGCTTCTTATCTTCACTTTTCACAAGATAAAGTATTTGTAAATAAATCATCGTATAAAGTAAATTATTAAATATTTCAGTATCATGAAGTATATTTGTGAATTTTTCAGATTTTTCCTAATGTGAACCGCATTCTAGTACAGGTGAAGGTCGACGCTTGCAAAAGGAGGCCGAAAAACCCTGTATTTTGGGATGTTCTGCCCTGTAACTATTGACAAAAAATTTTTAGGATGCAAGTGATTATATCGCTGAATTTGGAAGACTTTGAGAATTCAGATGCTTTTTATTAAACAATTCAGAGATTTTTTTGAGCAAGATGCAATCAAAAGAAGTAAGGGGCCCCTGACTTTTGGCCCTGAAGTTAGGAAAAGTTGAAATTTCATTTTGGCATTATCATACACTCACGCATTGGAACCCTTTAAAACCTATTCCTTTCATGGATAAGGAGTCGAGGACTACCTTCGAGGGTCTAACGGATTATAAAAGGGTGAGCGACTCTACGTCCAGAAAAATAAAAAAGTCAACTTTTGTACCTCAATCAAAAACGCCAGAAAGTCCATCAGGCTATAAATGGTTGTCAATATTCTCAACTCCATGCAAATCTATTATAATCTTAAAACTAAACCCTCCAGATAACCCTCTTACCGAAACTGAAGTAGAAACGTCTAACCACACACGCATACCTATTACTAACAATGAGTTACCTCCGCTGCCAGTGTTGCACGATGAATGTCAGACGAGTACGTTTTGACAAGAAGCGAGAAGAGAATTTAAGGATAGGCCTACGCAATCTAGACAACAGACGATCGCAAAAACACTTACACAAAAGAAAGGCTGAAGACATAATACCCCCAATATCCTTACAATCGTATTAACATATAAGTCTTTTGTACACGCGGAACAACGCCAACGTTCACCTAAGGAAATGCTTTATTGGTATAAATGTATCAACTGTAAATGTAAATGTATCAATCAAGTAAAAGTTTCTAATCGGATTGCAACAATGTCGGGATCTTTAGAGTCAGGGAAATCATCTCCTTGCATATATGAGATATTTATTCTATTCCAAGTAATACGGTCAAGGAGTTCCTTTCTTTGAGTTAATGGTACATATGTGTCTAGTTCCAAAAAGGATCACTATTATGGGGGAATAGTCTCCTGATAGGGAAGAATAGGATTTAAGTAAATGCAGTTACTGGGTTCCTATTATTTTGTATGTGAAACAAAAATTAATTGCAGGAATTCTGCAGTTCAGCACGAAAAGCACATTGAATTTCAACACAAATTAATAATGACAAGCACACTAGCTCAGCCTTTTGAAATTTCCACAGGCAAATCAGACTTTTTCTAAAAATAATTAAATAAACAGACATTCCAATGTTATAAAACTGAAACTATCACTTTAGCCTTTACATTATAATTTTCTTATTAGTTGTTTCTTGTATGCACAATTGAACACATTGATACGAGTAAAAAATGTTTTTAAAACGTAGGTTTTTTCTTTTAAATGAAGGTATCACATAAATGAAATGTTCTGCACAAATATCCCTATATTCGGTCAGTGTCAAAGCTCTCAAGAAATTACAAATTTAATCACTCGAACAACTATTCAAGTGACGAGTGATCTACACTACACACGTCGCACTCTGTTTGGATGGACAACATCAACATAAAGAAGTCAAACCTTTTACGTTTGCATCAAGGACGACGAAAAATTTTAAGGAGGGAGGACGGAAAGTAAAAATCTAAAAATTGTCCAGTCAACATACTTCGGTAGGCACGAAAAGGCAATAAAAGCATCATTTTATTATGACTTTCCCACGTATGAAATGCAATCCTAACATGATAAGACTCCACCGGCAAATGAACGCCTGCAACGATATAAGAAAACTCAAAAGAAAATGGCGATTGAAAGCTATATTACCATATATATTACCAACTGTGAGAGGATCTTGCCGTTATCCTCCGAGTATAGAGACGCAAGCGATAACCCTTACTACTTTCTCTTGCCCTTTATTGAATAGGAAGGTAAACGTAAGTTTTTAATATATTGTGTTAACTGTTTATCTGCTCTTTATCTATAATAAATTATATAAAATGAACTACATTTTATTTAAGAAATAAACTGACACAATCCCCATAGCATTGCTAGTGAAAAACGGGGCAAATGACAATTCCGCCCTAGGTACCTGCAAACGGTTCCCCCACTACACGGCTTTCCCTCACTCAGCCGAACTGCTACCGTCGATCCTGGTCAGCAGGAGTCCTTTGTACCTAAAGAGGAATAAAATGCGGAATATAACTTTTTTTAAATTTATTACTTGGTAATTTTTAAATATAATATTCAAAATCTGCGAATTATAACGATTGCAACAATGTATAACTTGTCTTCAAAAGTTGAAGATTAAAGAATAAATATTCAAGTTTATGTGCAATTTTATGAAAAAATATTCAGTATGCTTCACTAAAATCCACAGCAGTAGCTTTAATTTATTGGTACAATATTTTTCTTAACTTGGAAAATTCCGGCAGCTAAAATTTGGCCACATTTAAAAACGTATTAGGACTTCCGTTCCCGCGTGAAAGTGTGTGGCAGTGGTGAAATTTGGTGCTGAGTTTTTCTGATAATTGTGGTGAAATTTGAGGTGAGTGGATTGGGGATGTGTGTAGAGGGGTTCGTTTGTGAGGGATTGATTGAGGGATTGAAAGATTGACAAGGGGGTGAGGATAGTTTTGGGGATCAAGACAGATTTGTGTGGAAGTTGAGGTTAGGTGGGTTTGAGGTTTGTGACAGGGTGGGAGGACCAGGTTGGTCGTAGCGTGTCGTAGCAGGGCAGGGTAGAGAGGGAGAAAGGCAAGGCAGGTAGACGTGATGGTAGATGGAGACAGAGAACGATAGAAGGCGGGATTGTTTGAATTGGATTCATGGCTAGCGGAGCGAATACTAGTAAGGAAAGCAGCGATTTGGATCAGGAAGTTTTTAGTACACCGAAAGGGGAGAACAAAGAAAGGAGGGCAAGGGGAAAGTATCGTAAAACAGTGGACAAGGATAGATTGAGGGCGAAAAGCGTGGGATCAATTGAGGCATTCTTTAAAAGGAAGAGAAAGGAGCGGGGAAGCAGTGAAGACAAGGAAGTTATAGGGGCAAGCTTGAAAAATCCAAAAATGGATGAGAAAAACAAGGGGACAGAAAGAGATAGAGATGAGGCTAAAGATCCGATGGAAATGGAAAGATTAAAAGAAACGCGCGAAATGATGATAGAAGTGATGGGGATGTATGAAGAAAGGCGGGAGAAAAGGGTGGAGGAAATTAGGAAAGAAATT
Source organism: Andricus quercusramuli (assembly GCA_932178445.1). Lineage (NCBI taxonomy): Eukaryota > Metazoa > Arthropoda > Insecta > Hymenoptera > Cynipidae > Andricus > Andricus quercusramuli. The sequence continues at coordinate 34,774 of CAKNXH010059124.1, forward strand.
AGACAGGAAATGGCCGAACTTAGGAAAGAAATGAGGAAATGGGAAGAAGTCAGGGAAAAGTTAGAGAAAAGGATGCAGATGTTGGAGCAAAGACTAGAAAAGAAGGAAGAGCCTAATAAAAAGGTACAGGAGTTGGAAGGTAGAATAACAAAAATTGAAAGCTCAAACCGTGAGTTTGGAGGTGGGGAGAAAGGGAAAAAGGAGAAGGAAAGGCTGAGAAAAATAGAGCAAAGAATAGAAAAAAAAGAGAAAGAAGAAAGAAAAAGAAACATAGGGATAAAGGGTCTAAGATTAGAGGGGAAGGAGCTGAGGGAAGGAGTGGAAGAAGTACTAAAATGGCACTAGTGAAACTGAAGAAATGGGAACATAAGAGGGAAGTGATGACAAAGAAGAGGATGTTATATGGAAGCTCGGAGAGAATAGAGGATGATTTGACATGGGTAGGAAGGAACATGCAGTATAGGTTAAGGAAAATAGCGGAAGAGGAAAGAAAAAAAGGAAGAAGAACATGGGTTAAGTATGGGAAAATACAGATAGAAGGTGTATGGTGGAATTGGGATGAGGACAGGGAAGATTTAGTAAAAAATGAAGTATCGGGAAACTAGAAGAGAAAGGAACAGGAGGTAAAGAAATAAGAAATAGTGAGAAACCAAAAGAAACAGGAAACGAAAGTAGGGAAGAATGGAGGATATGCTACTGGAATATAGCAGGCTTAGAAAGAAAGGATAGGGAGTTCATGAAAAATTTGACACAATGAGATGTAGTTGTAATGATGGAGGTGTGGCTAGATGAAAAGGGATGGGAAAGAGTAAGGGGAAGATTACCAACAGGTTACAAATGGCAGGTTCAAAATGCAAAGAGGAAGAATAAAAAGGGCAGAGCAATGGGAGGAATGGTGATGGGAGTAAGGAACGAATGTATAAGAGAGAATAATAAAAAAGAGTTGAAAGAACATAAAGAAGGATTAATAGTAGAAGAGATAAATATGGGAGGAGAGAGGTGGAAAATAGTGGGGGTTTATGTGAACGGTGATATGCAGGAAAAATCAGAGGATATGAGGGAACTGAATGGGGAGGGAAAGAAGTTGTTGAAGAGCCTCGGGGAGATGGGATGGTTTATCCTAAACGGAAGTATAGAGGGGGATGAGGAAGGGGAATTTACACTTTCAGGAGGAAAGAGGGGAACGGTAATTGATTATGTGATAGTGGATGACGAAGTAAGAGAGAAGGTTAAGAGACTAGAGGTGGGCAACTACATAGATTCGGATCACTTTCCCATAATAGTGACGGTAGAGGGAGAAATGAGTAATAACAAAAACGCTAAAAAGGAAGCAAAAGTGAAAAGAGCAGGAAGAGGGCATTGGTCAATGGAAGGTAAAGAACAGTTTAAAGAAAAAAATCAGGAATATCAAAATGGGGGAAGGAAATTTAAACGAGGAAATGGAAATAATGGTAGGAGAAATAAAAGGAGCATTAGAGTGCACAAGCAAAAAAGAAGTTAGTGAAGGAGGGGATAGAAGTGGATGGGATGAAGATTGTAAACAGAAGAAGAAGGAAGTGAGAAAGGTATTAGGAAAATGGAGAAAAGAGTAAACCAGGATATTGAGATGTTAGAATGGAAAACATATTTTATGGAATTACTAGGAGGGATAGAGAGGTAAATTAGGAAAGGAGGGAGAGATGGTAGGGAAACAGATGAGGAGGAGGATATTACAAGAGAGGAAATAGTCAAGGTATTAGGGATGATGAAAGATGGAAAGGCACCTGCTATAGATGAGATTCCAAATGAAGTATGGAAATATGGGGGGACAGAATTAGAGGAATGGGCGTAGATAATGTGCAATAGAGTATGGAGAGGAGAGGGGTGGCCAGAGTTATGGAAAGAAGGAGTAGTGATACCAATAGTGAAGAAAGGCACAGGAAATGAGGTTAAAGATTATAGAGGAGTGACACTAATGCCAACACTGTATAAAGTATATGTGACTGTTTTATCGGAGAGGTTAAAAAAAGAAGTTGTGGAGAAAAAGATAGAGCCACCGAATCAGACAGGGTTTAGAAAAGGGATGGGGGTAATGGACAATATATATGTTCTGAACTACTTAGTAAATAAGAGGATTAAAAGGGAGAAAGGGGCAATGATAGCAGTGTTCGTGGACTTGAAGGCGGCGTTTGACTCATTAGACCGAGGCGAGATAGAAAAAGTTATGGTGAAAAAGGGGATAAGACAGGGATTAATAAAGAGAGTATCGGAAATTTTTAGAGAGACAAAAAGCAAGGTAAAGGTAGGAGAGCAAGTGGGAGATAGTTTCTGGTTGGTGAGAGGGGTAAGGCAAGGATGTCCTCTGAGCCCGCTTTTATTTAATATATTAATATCAGACTTGGAAGAAGAAATGAAGAGAAAAGGATGGGGAGGAGTTAGGATAGGGAACGGAAAGATATATACACTGGCATACGCAGACGATATAGTGTTGATGGCAGAGGATGAAGAAGGGATGGCGGGCTCAATTACCGGATTAGAGAGATACTTAGATGGAAAGAAGTTGAATTTAAATGTAGAAAAGACAAAGATAATAAGGTTTAGAAAAGGAGGGGGAAGAAAAAAAGAATGGACGGGAAGATGGAAGGGAAAAAAATTAGAAGAAGTAAAAGAGTTTAAGTATCTGGGATATACCTTGCAAGCAAATGGAGATCATAGAGCTCATATAAGAGAAAGGATAAAAAAAGCAGCAGGGGTAATGAAACAGATATGGGGAATAGGAAAAAGAAGATTTAAAAAAAATTGGAGAAGGAGAATGTGGTTATTTGATACGCTGGTATGGCCGATATAAGGTTATGGAGCAGAGATATGGGGATGGAAAGAAAGGAAAGAGATTGAAAGTTTACAAGAAAGGTATATAAGGTGGACGCTAGGGGTAGACTGGAGGACGCCGGGATATATGGTGAGAGAAGAAGCGCAAAGGGATAAATTAAGTACTAGAGCGGGAAAGAGGGCATGGAATTTTGAGACGAAGCTGAGGGAGGGAAAGGGAGGGGAGTTAGCGAGAAGGTGTTTGATGGAGGTAGAAGAAAGGAGAGGGAGGGCGATTGAATTAACGAGATGGGAGGAAGAAAGGAGGGAGTTCTTTAAGGCTAGAGATATAGAAGACGGGACTGGAGTCAACTATGAAGAAGTGGAAAAAAGGGAGAGAGAAAGACAATTAATAGAAAGATGGGGGATGATTGAGGAATCAAAATATAATATATGGTATAAAATGATAAAAAAGGAAGGAGTACCAAAGTATTTAGAAAAGGGATGGGGAGAGAAAAGATGGACAAGAATAGCAAGATTTAGATTGGGAAACGAGGTAAGGGCAAGTATGTATTGGGAAAAGAAAGATAACAGGAAGTGCAGAATATGTGAATGGGAAGAGGAAACATGGGAGCATGTATGGGAAGGATGTATGAGAGGAATGGAAGATAGAGGAACCTGGCAAGAGAATGTGGTAAAGATTCCAGGGGAGGATGGTTTGGGGAAAGAGTGGATGAAGGAGTTAGAGGATGCTAGGGGAGCAATTGAAAAAGAATGAAAGAATGGATTCAAAAAATGGTAAAATGGAGGTACAAGAGAAGTGAAAGAAAAAGGAAACGGAAGTCGCTTGAATAAGAAGCGTAAAGATTTGTAAGTAATAATTATGTAATAGCATAAGAAAATTAAGATGCGTTTGCGTTACCGCTCTCTCTCTCTCTCTCTCTCGCTTGCACTCTCGCTTTCGATCACTCGCTCACTCGTTCGCTAACACGTCACAAATTGCGCTAGCGTCAAAAATAGATTTAAGGCGTTCGATATAAGATTTTATGTAAATAGGTGTAAATAATTGTAAATAGTAAGGATAGGATTTTATAAAAAATGTAGAAGGAAGTGTTGTAAGAAATGGAAGTCATGTAAACCCTTAGGGGACACATTATGAGTAAAGAAAAACGTATTAACTAACATCATAAATTTGGTTTATTTCTCGAACAATCGCACTTCCCATGCACTTCCAGTCCAAAAGTATGAATAGTATAATTCCTAGCTTTATTTGGAAACTTATTAACAAACATCATTCATTTTTTTACTGCTGAACCAAAACAGACTAATTTTCAATAAAAAAAGGGAATTTTTAAACAAAATTGAATTTTTAACCGAGAAAGATTTTTCAGTCAATAAAGAAAAAAAAATCTCAACAAAAATGTTGAATTTTCAACCCAAAAAGACGAATTTCCTGCAAAACAGTTTATTTTTCAAACCAAACATATGAATTTTCAATGAAAAAGTTTAATTTTCAACACAAAAGTATGAATTTTCTATTAAAATAATTGAAATTTCAACTAAAAAAAGATCAATTATCAAGCAAAAATGGAATAATTACATTTGCAGTTCAGAAATTAACTTTTATCTAAATAAAAACCAATGTTCAACGGGACAGTAAAACTTTCAACCAAAGAAATGACTTTTTTACTAAAATAGTGAGTCTTCAACAACAAATACTTATTTGTGATACAATTGCGCAAAATAGGTGATTGTGTGCGAGTGTGAATTTTGCAGCATAAGCCGCAGGCGAATGATGCAATCACACGAGTTACCAATCACCTACGCGGACGTGTATCACACGCTATTTTTTGCAACGCCCGTCCGAAAAAGTATTTAGGAGGTAGTAACGAAAAATACTAATTTTATATTACATTGAGTGGAGTAAAGAAATTTTTTTGAAAAAAAAAATTTTGTGCAAAAAAATTTTGTGACAAAAGAAATTTGTTGAAAAAAAGTTTTTGCCCTAGGGGAGGGAAGGGGGGGGGGGCAAGGAAACCCTAAAAACAAAACTTTAATCATTAAAACATTTGTTCAACTTAAATCTAAATTTATTCCAAGAAGATACCAACACCAGTGTTTAAAGTTACCTATGCCAGTGTCTAAAGTACCTCATCTCGAAAGTGCGCATCCACAGCTTTTTCACCAGTGTCTAAAGTAATCCATCTTCAAACTGCACATGCGCTAAAATTGTTTCGCGCACAGTCTGCTCAAATAAGGTCCTTTAGGCACCATTTACAACAGGGATGTCCAACGCGAGAGCAAAAGAGTAATAATCTGTCAGTTCATGATCCCCTCTCTTACCACCTTCGTTGGGACCATGTGCTGAGCGCGGTGTGCAGAGGGGCCGAGTCTCCTCGGCTGCTGGGCGGACGAAGCCGAACGGCCCCGAAAGCGAACAGCTGCCCGGTAAGAAGAAAAGAATTCAAAAAAATTCAGAATCTGAATTCTCATTAATACGTGAATTTTCCTCCATCGAAAGTTCCACCATCGAGTAGACAAAAAAAGCAAAACCTATTCCTTTTAATTGACTTAGAAAAATATAATGGAAGCGTATTGGGAGGAATTAAAAAGTGGAGAAATTTAAAAGGAAGAATAGAAAGAAATAAAATAATGTCAATGATAAGGCGCAACTGTGAATTGAAATAAATTAATTTTTTAAATGAATAAATATTGTATTATATTTATAAGTTACAGGTGAAAAAAAAGAATTTTGGTATATTATGTGAACGTTTTTTTATTAATCTGTTTAACAGAAACATATTTTGTCCGATTTCAATTAAATCTGTCTTGGAACACATTTAAATTATATTAAAATTATTTTTTGATGTACGTGCATGGATTACACAACCACAAAAAAAGTATACGAAGCCAAAAAACGATCTATCCAGCATAGTCGAAATCAAATTTTGAAAATTTCCTGCCTACCTTTTTTTTGGTTTGAATTTGGATTTTTGGTTTAGGTTAAATTTTTGCAACTTGACTGCTAAACATCTGAAACCGTTGGTAGGGTTTAGGGAAGGAGAGGATATGTTTAGTAGCCAACCTGCAATTAGAAGGAATTAAAATAATCGAAAATAAAGCATGTAACTATGAAATTAAAAATAACCATGACAAAAAAAATTGAAATTTTCAAACTTATGTTGCACACGGAGGAACAGAAATAATGTAAGTGCACGCATTTTGTGGACGGATTAGAAAGAATTAAATTAATCCAAAATACAGCATGTAGGTATGGAGTTAAAAATGACCATGAGAGGTGTGTCTACTGCTCGCATTAAGAGGAATTAAAAAAATGGAAAATATGTTCGCCTGTATGGAACACAACACGAGTAGCGTTCGTTAAGGAAATAGAAAAGAATTGATTTCAGAGGTAAACCTATTCTTTCGTTGGGCACTTCTCCCGATGGAAAATTAGCACATTCAAAAAAATTAAATAATGCTCACTCTTTCGTTTAAATATGAAAGTATTAATTTTCTTGAATTCTTCTCTTCTTACCGGGTGCGTTAACATTTCGTGCTCGAGGCGCGAGTATAACGAAACGAGATGATGAGAACTCTCGGTAAGGCGCTCGGAGAAGGGGAAGAAACGGGAGGAAAGGAGAAGCGTCAGAACCTCTCGTTGGCCATCCCTGATTTACAAGCATGAAAACGTCAACTTCTGAGGTGGGTGTTGCAAAAAATGTATTTGAACAACAAAATAATTTTTAACCAAACAGTTGAATTTTCAACCAGAAAGATTAATTTTCTATCCAAAAAGATTAATTTTTCACAAAATACATAAATCTAACAAAAATATTTAAAATTAAGGAATTTTCAACCAAACATGAAATAGTTGAATTTTAGGAGAAAAAAAAATAATTTTCAACCAAAAAGACATAATTTTTATTAAAAACCGAAAGAATGTTTGGTCAATTATAAAATATATAATATAATTTAAAAAAAGTTAAACAACCACCGCAGGGTACCACTAAGAGCAACTGCCATCTGGAAAAAATGTCAATGGCCCCCAGTAGAACCGCGGTAAAATACACCTATGGCCACGTCTCACATCCGTGAGATGGCTGGTCACAGGGCACGACGAAATCACAACGACAGGCCGGCGAAACCCTCGTGTGTCTTGAGGACACGAAGCGACCCAAGGATGACAGCTTTCTGCATCCATCTCGCAAGAGCCTTGGCATATTTTTGGCACGCGGGTATGGCTTTAAGGTTACGAACCAGCGATAATTTCACACCTCCGAGAGCACCTATCACAAGAACAATTACTCGTACCGAATATTTTGGGTACAGTCGACGCAGCTCTCTTTTAAGGTCTTGATATCTCTCCTCTTTTTCTTTCTCCTTTGCAGTGATGTTGTATTCGGATGGAGCCGAGAATTCGATCACGAATATAGTTCGTTTCTCGAAGTCTTGGAGAACAATGTCAGGCCTCGAGTGCGCAACGGAGACTGCTGCCCGAAAATCGTAGTTCCAGAAAATCTGGCACTTCTCGTTTCGGACAATTGACTCTATATCCCTTGGAGCGTTCGGCAGGGCAGGGTCGCGACCAACACCGTAAGAGCGACAAAGGTGGTAATAAAGTACTCTTAGGGCCGCATTATGTCTATAGATATACGTTGTTCCTGCGTGGGTCGGACACCCCGATAGTATATGTTCTAGGTACTCAGCGTGTGCATGACACGCTCTGCACCTATCACTGGGAACTTCTTGACATAAAATGCGGGCGCGGTATGCTAAGGTGGAGATTACACCGTCCTGGCATGCGAAAATAAAGCCCTCTGTACCTGAATTGAGCCCTGACGATTTGAGGAAAGCAAAAGTTTGCTCCTTCGACAAGGACTGTTTTTCTACATTTCTGTGAAAGTTTCCGTGCATTTGCTTGTCGAGTAGCTCTTGGTGAAATTTTCCAACCTCTGCTTTCTTTACTTCGGCTTTTAGACTTGAAGCATCTAGATGGAGTAATGCACTTTCCTCACTTCTGATGTTAAAATTCAGGCCAAGGGTCTCAGCAGCTTGCTCCGCGGCTTTGTAAAGGAACGCCCCTTCGCCAATCATCTCGTGGTTTCTGACCATCTTTAGGAGAGGATCTCTGCCATTCGCAGCGATGTAAGCTGTACTCAAAACAATTCGGTTATGAAGACCCTGGAGATTCAGAAGTCCGCGTCCGCCTTGCTGGCGTGAAATGTATAATCGCGGAACTGACGAATTGATATGCAAGCTTTTATGCATATGCATGATCTTACGCGTGGTGACATCAAGGGCCTTAAGCTCGTTCTTCGTCCATTGAACCACCCCAAACGAGTAGAGTAGAACCGGGACGGCAAGCATGTTAGTCGCAGATACCTTGTTCAACGCCGACAGATTGGAAGACCAAATCTGTCGAAGAAGATGCTTGTATCTGCTTCGGAGAGACTCCTTCACTGATGTTACGTCCTGAATGCGGCTTTGAGGCACGCCCAGGTATCTATAGGTCTCTCCAGTGTTAAGATGTCTAATAACACTTATATCCACAAGCTCAGGGTCCTTGGGAACGCCAGTAATCTTTCCTTTCTTCAAATGAATTTTGGCACACTTGTCCAAACCAAAGTCCATCCCAATCTCTCCTGTGTAGTTCTTGACGATATTTAAAGCAGTTTGAAGTTTGCTTTTACCAGCGGCATAGATCCTCAGGTCATCCATATAGAATACATGAGTGACCTTATGCTCACGCTGATTAGTGTCGCCACAGAGGTATCCAGGAGAATTTCGTAGTGCAAGAGATAGAGGCAAAAGTGTGATGCAAAAAAGCAAAGGGCTCATACTATCCCCTTGAAAGACGCCCGTCTGGAAGGTGACGTTGTTCGTCGTCAGACGATAATTCCTAGATGAGATGGTAAATCTAGTTTTCCAAAGAGGCATCAATCTCTCTATGCATCTCACTATGTGTGGATGTACCTTCAAGCTTTCCAACAGACAGATGATAAGTCTATGAG
>CAKNXH010059126.1:0-59839 GCA_932178445.1 Andricus quercusramuli
GGACCAAATCATGCTGGCGGTGCGGCAAAGAGGGGCACAAAGCTGCGTTATGCGAAAGCACACCGCAGTGCTACCTCTGCGCCGCAAAGGAAGGTAAGCCCCGGACAGACCATCGTCCGGGGACAATGAGTTGCTTGGCCTTCAGGCAGGCAGCCTCACTGAGGAAGCCTCTCGAACGTGCAGGCTAACATCGTAGCTGGGCAGGTCCAACAAGAAGCCCAGCTCACCAAAAGTAAGCCAAGCTGGCAAAAAAGAATGAAGGCCGAGACACGGCCAAAAAAAACGGCACCCCCTGAAGTAATGCGAAAGCGGTTTCCGGGGGGACATCTGCCAAGAAGGAGAGGGTGGTGGTTTTTAGTCGGTAGTTGGTAGCATCGCTATAACGATCGAATTAAGATCTTTGTGTATATTTATATATATTAAGATCGTTGTAGAGATGATATCAATATCCCGACACTACCGAAAAGTGCGGACCCTTCTCGGTGTGTGGTAGCACATTTTCCACCTTCCCTCGTAAAAAAAAAAAAAAAAAAAAAAAAATATCATCATCATCATCATCATCATCATCAATCATCAATCATCATCATCAGCCCACAGTGGGAGTCTGTAACCGTCTCCGGCGCGTCTCCGGGTGGCGGATAGGGGAATGCTCGCTGGGAACAGAGGGTAGGGCTGAAAGCGGCACTCAGGGAAAGGCGAAGCGCAAGACCTCGGAATCTCCACCAGTCATCATCAAAGACCAGTCGGGAAATCTTACGGAAGGGAATTTTCACAATCGGCTATCATCAACCAGGGAGACGAAGAAGAAAAATATAAATGGTTAAATACGCCAAACACATCAGGACGAGTCGACAATGCTTCATACTTCTTCTTATGGAACTGTAATGGTTATGTAAGATTTTTAAACTCCTCTATTAATCATGATAAGTTTGATATTATAGAAATCGTCAAAACTTGGCTCACTCAAATTCCCAGAAACTTGTACGCGGAAAATAAATATAATCATTTCTTTTCTAACACTTTGAAAGAAAAATCAAAAGGTAGAGCGAGTGGCGGCCTACCCCTTTTTATAAACGAATTTCACTTTAATAGTGAGATCATAGATAAATCAGAGTATTGGATATTGGTTCGAATATATAGCGCAAATAAAATCAATTTTATTGTAGGAATTTGCTATTTTAACCCGACTGCAGATACGGAAGTAATCCTACAACTTTTCGAAGAAACCTTATAAGCCCTATCAGAGAAATACAACAACGTTCCTATCACTGTATATGGCGATGTCAACTGTAGGGTGGGGGGATTAGGTCAGGGTCCACCTGATATGTTCTCTCACACAAATTTTTCAATGTACTGGGAGAGTCACGATGTTGCGCAATACAGGAGGGGGCTGGGATTGGTTGAACTGATGGAGGTGAATGAGTTTTATCTTTTAAATGGTAGATCGCGTAGCGACAATCCAGCTCAGTTTGCTTTTGTTAGTGCAGGGGGTAAAATTGTCAATGACTTGGTTTAATGTAATGCTGAGGCATTAGCTACACTTAAAGACTTGAAGGTGGATCAATCCACTGGTCACTCAAGTCACCAGCTGGTCACTTAAGTGCCACGCCACGCCACGCAACGCCAACGTCACGCCACGTGACGTCACGTCATGTCATATCGTTTTAGTTTTCATTCTGCTTCACTTCGTGCAACAGAGTGAGGTTAGAAAACGAGGATCAATGTAAGTCGTATTATCTATACGTCTCATTACATTGTTCCTTTGGCTACTTTACAACCTCTAGAGGTGTAAAGTAGCATACTTTACAAACTCTAGAGGTGTAAAGTGAGAAGCTCAGAAATCGGCAACTTTCCAGAGTCTACGCAGGCACGGAAAATCGAACTTTCCGCAGACGTGCTGTGAAAACATACATACACACACACACATTCATTGGTGCTCTCGGAGGTGCGAAACTATCACTGTTTCATAACCTTAAAGCCATACCCGCGTGCTGAAAATATGCCAAGGCACTTGCGAGATTTTCAAATTACACACACACACACACTTTTTGCTTTTACCAGAGGTTCACGCAGTTCGTCACGTCACGTCACTTAGACGTCACGTACACAGTTCTGTAGTTCTTCAGGTCATCCATATAAAATACGTGAGTGACTTCATTCTGCTATCAATATCGTCAAGAACTACACAGCAGAGATTGGAATGGGCTTTGGTTTGGACAATTAGGCCAAAATTCATCTGAAGAAAGGAAAGATTACTGGCGTTCGCAAGGACCCTGAGCTTGTGGATATCAGTGTTATTAGACGTCTTAACGCTGGAGGGACCTATACATCTCTCCGAAGCAGATATAAGCAAATTCTTCGACAGATTTGGTCTTCCAATCTGTCGGTGTTCAACAAGTCTTCTGCGAATAACATGCTTGCTGTCCCGGTTCTACTCTACTCGTATGGGGTGGTTCAATGGACGAAGAACGAGCTTAAGGCCCTTGATGTCATCACACGTAAGATCATGCATATGCATAAAAGCTTGCATACCAATTCGTCAGTTCCGCGATGATACATTTCAAGCCGTCAAGGCGGGCGCGGACTTCTGAATCTCCAGTGTCTTCATAACCGAATTTTTCTAAATACAGCTTACATAGTTGCTAATGGCAGAGGTCCGCTTCTAAAAATGGTCCGGAATCACGAGATGATTGGTGAAGGAGCGTTCCTTTACAAAGCCGCGGAGTAAGACGTCGCCCTCCAAAATCAGATTCTTCCAGTAAAAATTCAAATAAAAAAATTAAACACACCCAAAAAGGAAATTCGATCAAACATTTTTTAAAGGAAACACCAGGAGGAGAAAACTCGAAATCGATCCCAAGTTCATAAACGACTCTCCAAAAATACCAGTATCACGAATTATATTTTGGAATGCAAGAGGATTTAATAATCTAGACGATATATATAACTATACCACTACAGATGACATCATATGTGTGAGTGAGACATGGCTTACTTCTCCACCTCAAATTACGTATCCTCAACGTAATATCGACTGTCAAGTTGTCTACAGTACGGCTACCAGAGAATCCACAAAAGGAAGAGCAAAGGGAGGTCTACTGATCATCAACAACGCAAACAAATATAAAATGGAAACGATATGTACAGCTGAGGATTACATTTTTGTTAAACTCGAAGGTAATCATTCTAATATAGTGATTGGATCAATATACTCTAGCCCTAATTCTAATTTTGAAAAATTCCTGTTCAATATAAACGAAATAATCTTTGACCTGTCATTGAAATATCCGGAATATTCGATAATTGTGGGAGGGGATTTTAACGGTAAAATTGGTGAAATGAATCAATTGGAGGAGGAGACTCTCTGTAACAATTTAAATTTGTATGACGTGAGAACAAGTCTGGTGGCTGATCTAGACAAAAGGGGAAAACAGATGGTAGAAAATTTTGAAAAAAATGGGTTTTTCGTCCTGAATGGGAGAGCTAAAAGCGACTGCCCAGCCCAATGTACATTTCTAAGAGAAAAAAGTTCATCAATTATAGATTTTGCCTGGTCTAATAGCGTGGGAATTCAGTCCATCGAGGATTTCCAAGTGCTGAGAGTTCCAACTCGATCCGATCATTTTCCTATAGCTTTGAATTTACTAGATCACTCGAATTTAAATTACGAAAACTACTCGAGCACCCCTTTTTTAAAGTGGAATAATGACTTCGCTGATAAATTTAAAGAAATGATTCAGTACCCTCCAAATATTAACTCTGCAATGTTGTCGATAGATGACCTTTCAAACAATTTAATTAATGCTATTAAAGAGACAGCGACAGAACTTAACATGACTGTAAAACCGTCCAGAAAACGGAGTCGTTCGAAGCCATGGTTTGATATACAATGCAGAAAAAGTAAAAGAGAGCTGAAAAAAGTACTTAAAAAATGCGAGGAACAAAAATTCAATCCTAATTTTGTGTCGATTTATACAAACTGTAAAAAAGTACATACAAAATTATTAGATTCCAAGAAGGAAGATTACAAAAATTCCTTACTAGATTCTCTCGCGAATTCAATAGATTCGAAACAATTCTGGAAGATAGTAAATAGCTATAATTTCAAACCTTCGTATAAAGATGATATAGACTTAAACACATAGGAGCAGTACTTGAAATCTCTCTACGCAGTCCGTGATCCAAATTCTTACTTAATATCGATTGATAATTTCCGAAATCCTTATCTTGACTCACACATAACTCTTGATGAAACTATTTCAAGCTTGAAACAGTCAAAAAATGGTAAAGCCCCTGGTCCGGATGGTATAAGCTACGACTTTTTGAAAAATTTGCCCGGCAATCTGATCCTTTACTTAAACTCGTTATTTAATAAAATAATTGATGAAGAAAAGGTCCCAATATCGTGGTCTCAAACATTTCTTAGAATGATACACAAGAAAGGGGATGTCACTGATCCTGCTAACTACCGCCCTATTGCCTTAGTTAACTGTGTTACAAAAATATTTACGCAGATTCTTTCCAAAAGATTGACAGCTTGGGCTGAAGACATGCAACTCCTTCCAGAGTGGCAGGCAGGTTTCAGGAGGGGGAGAGGTTGCACAGATCAGATCTTTACCCTTAACGCAATGATTCAAAATCGCCTGAGACTGAACGGAGGCAAACTTTTTGTACTCTATGTTGATTTCAAAGCAGCCTTTCCCTCAGTTAGTCATGATATCTTATGGGACAAATTAATCTCGAAAGGTTGTGGGTCAAAATTTATTAGATTGGTCATAGATTTCTACTCTAAAGCTAATATTGCAATCAAGGGATATAAGGGCGTCACCGGGTCGGTAGATGTAACGAAAGGAGTCATGCAGGGGGAAGTTCTAAGTCCAACAATGTTTACATTTTTAATTGCTGATTTACAAGAATTCATGTATGCCAGAGGTATCAGAGGTGTATCAATAGACCATTTGTTGGAAATATTGCTCTTAGCTTACGCTGACGATTTGGCTTTCTTTGCGGACTCCCTGGTTGGAATGCGTAAGATTCTTGAAGGATTATTAGATTACTGTAGGATAAATCAGCTCGAAGTCAACATAGGAAAAACGAAAATAGTGATCTACAGAAAGGGAGGCCATGGCCATGACAAAAAATACCCACCTTTTATGTACGGAACCTCCGAGATTGATATTGTCAAAAGTTATATCTACCTGGGCACCCCATTCACCCAATCTGGACTTTTCGTCAGGGCAAAAGATGAAGCTGTTCGCAAATCTAACCTCGCTGTAGGATCAACGATTTCTCTGATTCACAGATTAAAACTTAACTCATGGTTCCCTATTGTTCGACTTTTCGATAGTCTTATATCCAGCATTTTAATGTATGGTGCGCATATATGGAGTCTCAGGTATTTAGATCTTATAGAAAAAGTTCAAACCACTTTTTATAAGAGAATCCTGCATGTTCCACAAAATACTGCTGGATGTGCTATTAGATTAGAAACAGGTGCTTCCCACCTTGCAGTCCGAGTTTTTGGGTCAATTCTCAATTGGATAGAAAAAATTCTAAACATGTCCGACGATCGATATCCTAAGAAATGTTATTTAAGATTAAGAGAACTGGATAGACTGAAAGATGATTTGTCAACCCTAGAGAAATACAATTGGACCCGCCAGGTTAGAAGTATATTTAAAAAAATTGGGATAGAGGACGACTGGGATTTCCTTTCTCTTGCCTCTCTTCAAAAGAATAAATCGACATGGATAAGAGCTTATGACAAAATTTTATATCTAGAAGATTTGCAGAGCGCCCACTCGTCCTCTGCTTTAATACTTTATCCTCAATTAACCTTGCGAGAAGGACCTCAGAAATATTTAACCCTGTTAAGAACACCACTCAGTTTTATCAGAATTATAGCGCAATTAAGGTTAATAAATAAGTTCATACCTAGACTTATAATCAAAAATAAAACCTGCAGTATGAATGTTGAAGGTTATTGTATCTACTGTCATCAGAATTGTTTTAATACAGAACCTGTGTACCACCTCTTAGTAGAATGTCAATTTTTTAATACTGTAAGATTTTCATGTATAAGCGAAAGTAGGAATATGTGTGAGATAAGGAATGCCTGGCTGAATATGCTAGATAACCCTGAAAATGATTCTATCAAAAAAATTATTACGTTTGTTAGTATGTATGTATATTTGAACTCTCCCTTTTACGGGTTCGAGGGCCTCCGCTCCCTGTACATATATTTACATTTCATCCTTAGTCTACCTTAACCGCTACTTATTTTCTAATCCAACGCCTTACATAATGACAATCATATTATTACTACTCTTAGACTACAGACAATGAGCGATCTTGCCGGGCTTCCGTTTTCTCTTACCATCAAGTTCATTTAGACTGATTTGAAAATTAAAAATTTTTTCTCGTTAACTTCCTTTAAACAGGATTACCCGTTTGGCTCTGCCCTGATCTCTTGCTTTCTCTTATTTCTTCCAGTTTTTTCATCCACATCACTCCCTGTCCATTACCATCCAAAATCCATCTTACACATTCATCCACACTCAACTGTCCATCTTCCTCTCCCGTACACCTCTCTAACACATGTGCCCATGACTCCACTTCGTACCCACATACTCTGCACAGATTGTCCTCTTCATCAAACCAATATCTACAAGCTCTCACTCATTCTCCCATTCTAAACCGCATCACCCTATTCCATTTGTCTTCCTTTTTCATCATTTGCAAATATTCTGGTTCCGTCACCCCTTTGACCATCATACACCATCTATTGTACGTCGAATCCATAATCTTTCTCCATCTCTCTTCTCCTTGTCTTACTAATAGCTCTAATTCAATCTTCTGCCAATCCAGAACCCCTTCCTGTATATCACAAACACTCCTCATTTTTTTCCTTTCTTCCTCCCATTTTGAATTTCCCCAATTGCCTCTCGTCTCCTTGTTCCGAACTTCGTCCAAGCATACTTGTGCTATTCTACTCCCCTCTCCCCTTTTCAGCTTCTCTTCAAACCTCCAGGCTCTCTTAATTTGTCTAGTTACCATTTTTTCCCTTCCTAGTTCTTCCCTTATCATGTATCCTGGACAACTCCAACTAACCCCCATTACCCATCTCAGAAATCTCTCATGTATGCTTTCCACTTTCCTATGTTCCTTCCATCCCCAAACCTCCACTCCATAACACAACACCGCCCAAACCAAAGCATCAAACAACCAAACCCTCATTCTCCAATCGTCCTTGAACCTTTATTACGTTTGTTAGTAAATTTTACGAATGAGTATTATAATTAATTATATACTTCAAGATTTTTTATTTGCTATCGTTGTAAGTACGGATTATATCCTCTGGGGTAATGTTTACCATCAACCTTAATTTTAGTTTTTGTTTTTATTTTTTAGAATAACAGTTAGTTCTAGAATTGAACTGTAACCCATTCGTATGAATCAGATGATTCTCAAACAAATAAAGCACTACTACTACTACAAAGCCGCGGAGTAAGCGGCCAGACCCTTGGCCTGAATCGTAACATCGGAAGTGAGGAAAGTGCATTACTCCATCTAGATGCTTCACGTCTAAAAGCCAAATTAAAGAAAGCAGTGGTTGAAAATTTCACCAAAAGCTACTCGACAAGCATATGCACGGAAGCTGTTACAGAAATGTAGAAAAACAGTCCTTGTCAAAGGAGCAAACTTTTGCTTTCCTCAAATCATCAGGGCACAATTCAGGTACAGAGGGTTCTATTTTCTGAATGCCAGGACAGTGTCATTTCTACCTTAGCATGCCGTGCCCGCATTTTATGTCAAGAAGTTCCCAGTGATAGGTGCAGAGCGTGTCATGCACACGCTGAGTACCTAGAACACATACTATCGGGGTGCCCGACCCACGCAGGAACAACGTATATCTATAGACATAATGCGGCCCCAAGAGTACTTTATTACCACCTTTGTCGCTCTTACAGTGTTGGTCGCGACCCTGCCCTGCCGAACGCTCCAAGGGATATAGAGTCAATTCTCCCAAACGAGAAGTGCCAGATTTTCTGGAACTACGATTTTCGGGCAGCAGTCTCCGTTGCGCACTCGAGGCCTGACACTGTTCTCCAAGACTTCGAGAAACGAACGATATTCGTGATCGAATTCTCGGCTCCGTCCGAATCCAACATCACTGCAAAGGAGAAAGAAAAAGAGGAGAGGTATCAAGACCTTAAAAGAGAGCTGCAACGACTGTACCCAAAATATTCGGTACCAGTAATTGTCCTTGTGATAGGTGCTCTCGGAGGTGCTAAATTATCACTGTTTCGTAACCTCAAAGCCATACCCGCGTGCCAAAAATATGCCAAGGCACTTGCGAGATGGATGCAGAAAGCTGTCATCCTTGGGTCGCTTCGTGTCCTCAAGACACACGAGGGTTTCGCCGGCCTGTCGTTGTGATTTCGTCGTGCCCTGTGACCACCCATCTCACGGATGTGAGACGTGGCCATAGGTGTATTTTACCGCGATTCTACTGGGGGCTATTGACATTTTCTTTTTAGATGGCAGTTGCTCTTAGTGGTACCCTGCGGTGGTTTCTTAACTTTTTTTTTAATTATATATATATATATATATATATATATATATATATATATATATATATTGCAACCAGCGGCTTTTGGCCGGGTTGAATTCATTTGTTAAATTATTTAATTTAAAATAGTACATTGTGTAACGAGTCGGGTATAGCGCCCAAGTGGCGGAATATGCAACTATACCACACGAGTTGCACACACTATTTTTCATCACGAATGTGAGGAATATGCCTTCTTCGTATTTTATCCGCACGAGCGAAGCGATTGCGGAATATCGTCGGTGGGGGAGGGGGTTGCGTGAGGGGGGGTTCGGGGGGCGGAGCCCCCCGAGAGAAAGAACACCCCAATCAAAAACATAATTTCAGGTGACAATAGAGAATTGGCCGTGTTTTCTCGAAATAAATGCACCTAACCTGAAACCTGGTGTGGGCATATTTAATCAATATGAATATTCATATTAATCATATCAACATTATTTGTCATTTTTTTATACTTTCTTCTTGCATCCACGACACAAAAAAAACTGTTGTTGGCATATTGAAGATGATAACGTTGAAGTTAGTAGAAGGTTACTTGCGTTTGTTTCTGAAAACACGGCGAAGCGTGTGATTTTTCTTACTCAAACACGGTGGAGCGTGCGATATTTCTTCTAAAACACGGAGCAGCGTGCGATTATTGTATAACGCACGCTGTTCGCACGGCATGCGCAATATGCCACAATGCGCACGGAAAACAGATGTGAAATATGGCATATTCCGTGCATGCGTGATGAAAAATTCTAATTCTGATGTAGATAAGAAGGCTTCTTTTGGAGAAAGGAGACGATTCTAGTTCCATTCACAAGATTTTTTTATTCAGTAATCCTTGAGCTAACCTATTTTTACAGTCAGTTTTCTAATCTCTTATCTAAGTTAATTAAAATTAACTAGACCTAAAAACGCAGAAGAAATATGCAGTGATTTATTGCTAGAAATCTCAAGAATAAATTTAGTTTGTAGAAACTAGCAGGCAATCTGTGCTCCGGACAGTTGTGCATTTATTCACTTATTCTAATTTTGGCCACTTATCTGAGTTTATAAATATGAACCGCATAAAGGGCACTCTAGAGAACGCAAAGTAATGCTAATTATATTGGACGCGTATCAAAAAATACCCTTAATTTTTAGTGAAAATTAGACTTTGGTATAAAATCGCGTAGTAGAAGAATAATAAGACTATGCCATTATTAAGGTAGTATAAGATTCAAATTGATGCCTAATTTGTAAGCCCTAAGAAAACTGATTCCAACGAAAATATTTAAGACCATACAAATGCAGATATTCAATAACATGTTGGCTAATCGATAACTTTAATTGTAATTGATTATACTCTTTCTTTTAAATATCATACAACGCACGTGGAAAGAACGTGAGAAGTTCACTTCTTTCTAGATGTGAAATACCTCTAAATACATACAACATTTAGAAATTATTTCAAATGTCTACCCTTTAAGCGTCAACGAACTGTAGAGAGTTCTACTCTAGAGAGCAAGGAGTCTCTGAAAATCAACAGATGTGTCTTTTGAACACGAAGCCTCAAATAGTAAAATTAGGTTAATACCTTCAATTATGATAATCATATCATGCAAAGGGATTATCCTCTATTTTGACGATTCGCATTGAATATTTTCTTGATTAAAATCTCTCTCTATATCTAGGATGCTAGCATGTGCAAGTAATTATTTTCGTAACTAAGTAGAGTGGCATAACCCCTCGTCTGCTTGTAAGTAGCTTACTTTCCAATTTTCAGATCGCTTTCAGAATTGCATTTGATTTTTTTTACCAAGTACCACGGTATAACCATGCTGTTGCTCGAAAATTCAAATGCAATCTGACGATATTTCTATCGAGAGTGCCTCCAAACAAACTCAAGGCTTTTATTGATTGAAAATCAAATAAATCCGCTCGAAAATACTCTGATGCTAAAGATTTCGCTTTGACGAACCAAGATCGCTTTTCAAGGTAGATCTCTTTTCTAGACAGCCCTTGGAAATATGATTTCCTCGAATCTCTTGAAGAGGGCCTCTCTCTTTTCGGAACTAGTTAAAAACCTTTGGTTTTAAAGCCAAGTATTTTGAAGTAGTCCAGTCTTGGGAGGAGTTTGGGCAGCAAGAAGTGAAGATGAATCTTCAAGTCTTCCTGCAAGGTTTCCACCCTACGATCCTGGCTGTTCAGCTGGAAGATCAATATAGAGTCACCTTTTCGGTCGGGAGCCACTTTTTATTCACTTTGCCCTCCCAAGCTTACGTATCCGCGTTCGAGGGGGAGTTCATGAGTTTGCGCTTTAGTGGCGGATTTAGATATTTGCCACCTCTAGACTAACAGAAATTTACCGCCGTTAGGTTAACAGAAATTACTTACTCTCATGTAGTGCTTTTATTTGGTTCTTTCTTGTTCGAAAATCATCTGAAGAAGCATGTTGTGTTTTGAATTACTTGAATTATTTCTGTGTAGAAAAAACTCAAATTTTAAAAAAATGTATCGCACAAAAATTTGTCCGCCCTAGGCTACAGCCTATATATAATCTCTATGAAAAATCCTCCACTGACAACATTTAAAATTCAGGCAAGAATTATTACTTTTTATTTTAAGGCAGGGTTCTACTTTCTCCGCGCGAAAAAAATGCGATTAAAATTTTTTTTTTTTTTTTTTAAATATGAAGAAAGATATTGATGTAGGGTTTGTTGTGCCTAATGAATATACTCTTGAATTAAATTACAATCTTTTTACTTTATTTTATGCGCTCTATATATATTTAAATGGCACTTGCCTCAAAACAACGTTTTTACCGCTTGCTGAAAAAATCTCCGGAACCACCGAATCGATTGGTCTGGAATTTATACCACATGTTCTATACATATACATCAACTGGTGGTAGCAGATTTATATAAAAAAAAATTATTTTTGATACTATTTTTTTGCAAAAAAAAAGCAAAAAAAATAAGATTTTTAATTTTTTCTTTTTAAATTGCCGCCATTTTGTTCTCTTTGCATGAAAATGACAAAATCTGCTACCACCGGTTGATGTATATGTATAGAATATGTGGAATCAATTTCAGACCAATCGATTCGGTAGTTTCGGAGATTTTTTCAGCAAGCGGTAAAAACGTGTTTTTGAGGCAAGTGCCATTTAAATATATATAGAGCGCATAAAATAAACTGAAGAAAATTTTTTAATGTAATTTAAGAGTAAGGCAAAGGTCCCAGTAATCGTGACCTTAGTCCCAGCAATTGTGATGCCAATTTTCTTGCTTTTTATTTTATTTGAATGGATGTGATTTCTATTTGCTATTATAAAATGCTAAAAATAAGTGGGTTTTATCATTAAATGTTACTTTTAACACATTTTTGTAACAATTTATTCAAACTATAGCCAAGTTTCACGACCATTGGGACCGTCACGATTACTGGGACATTTGCCTTATATTTATTCGGTACAACAAACCCTACATCAATATCTTCGTTCATGTTCTAAAAAAATTTCAAAAAACTCGCATTTTTTCGCGCGGAGAAAGTAGAACCCTGCTTTATTCGTACAAACTCCCATAATTAAAAAAAATTAAAACTTGGAAACCTAAGTTGCCAACTTGGAAAAATTCACTCGAGACAAAAGTCAGCAGCTAAAAGTGCAAAATGGTAATAAATTAATTCTACACAACGCAAAAATTAGATTTGTTCCCGAAAAAACTCAAACGAATTAAAAGGCCACGTCAGAAAGAAATAACTATAAATTCATTACGCGACATAACCTATAAATTAAAGACAAAAGTTTGCAAAACTTGGCAAATCCTGAATTTGCGAAAAAGTCTAAAATAAGCAACAATTGTTTCAGATGCATGAAATCGTGAAGAAATGTAATTAGAGTATCTGAAAATAAAGGGAAATATCAAAAACATCTTACTTTGCACGCAAATCCTTCAAAAGAAAAACCGAGAAACGCTTTCGAGCTTTTCAGACGTTGCCGATGAGCAGAGGAGTAGAATTTTTTATCAGATCTTCCGGAAGAGCCTTTCGCACACATTTTCCGATATTTTTTCACAAGATTGGACCGATTCTATAGCAACAAGAACTATTTTCGACTTGCTCTTGATTTTGTCTAGAGTTCGAAAGGCGGTGCTCTGACTGACCGGCTGAACGCTAGCGTTACGCTACAGCGTAACCATAAAGCAGCCATTGAAGCTCTGCTAGAGGCGACTTCAAGCGGATCTACTCAGATCTACTCAGATGCGCTTAAATTTGCCCTTAGCAGACTTCAATGACAGCCACTTTGTTTTTTTTTTAAATTTCTAATGCTAAAAAATAAACTTATTGCAATTACGGCATCACCTTCTAACGTTAATTTTAACGTAAGATTATAATTGCAACAATTTAGATATTTATTTTTTTTTCTTATATTCATTATAATTTGAGATTACTTCAAGATCACTTTAGGGTTACTTTATGGTTACGCTGTAGCGTAACGCTTGCGTTCAGTCGGTCCACCAGGGTAACTTATGTCAGGAACGCCGGTAACTTACCGGTAAATTACCCTAAGTTCTCGAATGCTTCTTTTTTCGATAATTTACGAGAATTTCATCTTTTCACTGAAATGAATGTAAACTTTTGAGCTCAAATGGTTTTGAACGCTCCCTTTGATGATTTTTGGTAACTTAGGGAATATTTTTCAAATTAATAACAGTTCGTAGCATTGAGTAGTATAATAAACAAAGAAGACAAGAAACGAGTTTGAACACGCTGCATGCCATGATGTGCACAGCATAACGCAAAACTTCTGTGTTTTTTTTATCGTAAAACCCACGACGTCGATTCTCTCAGTTAAAAATGCCAATTAAAAAAAGTTTCTTAGGGAAATTTTTTCCACAACTAGTGAATAAGGATCGTAAAGTTGCTTACAAGTGCAATTATTTCAGTGAACTTCGCGACTTTTCTACGCCCACTTTTACCCTAGGGTGGAATCCAGAGAAAAAATTCTAAAACTATCTTTATAATTTAGACCAATACTATGAAAATGTCCGCTGAAAATAAGCCCAAGAATATTTTTAAATATTAATTATTTCCAGAGTTATTGCAATTTTTGGAAAACATCGAAGCCTGAAGTTCCTTTGCAACATTTTTCATAAAGTTGACATTTTGCCAATTTGGATGTATTAGACATAGAATTTTATTACATTTCGCGTCGTAATGAAGAAAGATTTTAAAAGTTCTTTATTTTCTTACGTTTTTTTGAAGTGAAATGTCTATAGTAATAATATACAGGGTGTCCCAGTACTCAGTAAGCATATTTGTATTTTTAAATTCAAACCAAACAAATTGCGTCGAAACTAATTATAAAAAAATTGTGATAAATTTAATAATTACCGAGCAATTAACAATTTAAGATCAACCAATCAGAAGCACGCGTTAGAAGGTTCACAGTCCATGTGTCCGTTCGCTTTTCCAGTAGGTTCTGACTCTCTAGTGCAACTTCACACGTCAACGAGATACAGAAATGGAAAAAAATATTTTCCACAATCAACGAAATTTGACAACATTCTCTTGAATTCTGTAAATTCCCCTGAAATTTGTAGAATTTTCGAGAAGTCATTGGAATTCTCTTGAATTCAGCAGAATTGTCTTAAAATCAGCAAGAAATCAGTAAGAAAATCTCGTTAATTCAGTAGAATTCTCTTCAATTATGTAGAATTCTCTTAAACAGTGTACAATTCTTTTTAATTCAGTAGAGTTCTTCTATGTTTGGTAGAATTCTCTTGAATTTAGTTAAATTATCCTGTTTTCTTCCGAATTTAGCAGAATATTCTTGAAATCAGCAAAGTTCTTTCAAATTTAAAAGAATTCTCTAGAGTTAGGCAGAATTCCCTTGAATTAATCATCATTCTTTAGAGTTATGTATAAATATCTCGTGAATACCGTAGAATTCTCTTTATTCATGCATTCTCTTAAAATCTATATAGTTCTCTTGAAGTCCGTAGAATTCTCTTCAATTCAGTAGAATTCTCTTACGTTTGGCAGAATTCTCTTGAGTTGAGCAGAATTCTCTTTGAATTTAGTAGAATTCTCTTGAGTTCAGCAGAATTCTCGTCAATCTATAGAATTATCTTGAATTGAGTAGAACTCTCTTGATTTCCGTAAAATTATCTTCAATTCTGTAAAAGACTTATTAGGATTGCACCCTAACTTGATACACCCGTGGGCACTGGCCCTTTGAGATCACGTGTACGCCCCTACGCGTCTACAGTTCAGTTTACATTGAGGTAACGTACCGAACGCAGCTCTGTCGGGTCCTATGTAATATTTTGAATAAACCACCAGTTTGTTTAATTGTCAATACGTGTTTCACTGTGTTTCACCCTTTACATTAACAGGGTTTTTGCCCAGTATTGCGGAAGTGAATAGTGTTGAAATTAACTTATTTGAAGCGAATGTAAAGTGATTGCAAAGCGACTGAAAAGTGCGCGTCGTAGAATTCGAACAAAGGACGCTTATTTGATTAAAGAAAACGTAAAGCTAATCTTTGTGTCAAAATTAGTAATATGCTTAACACGCGTATTGAGTCGCTAGGTAAGGACAATTACGACACGTGGAAGCTTCAGATGGAAGCTCTGTTGATCGAAAATGATGCATGGTGTTATGTTAGCGGCGCCAAAGCTAAGCCGACCATTGAGAACGGAGAAAATAACCTCCCAACTCAGGCTTCTTTGACGGCTGTAGAAGCTTGGACTGCCGCGGACCTAAAAGCAAAATCTGATTTCATTTTGTCTATCAGCCCCTCTGAGCTGAAACAAATAAAAAAACTGCGTAACATCTCCTGAAGTGTGGCTTCAATTGCAGTCCATTTACCAATCGACAGGACCTGCAAGAAAAGCTACTCTACTGAAGCAGTTGATTCTACAAAAAATGGTAGAAGAGGAGGATGCTCGTGATCACATTTGACGATTCTTCGACGCGGTAGATAAGCTCGAAGAAATGGAAGTGCAAGTGAATCAGGATCTCTCAAAGATTTTACTCCTCTATAGTTTACCCGCGATTCACGAAAATTTTCGATGTGCTATTGAGTCGAGAGACGAGTTACCGCAACCTGAAATATTAAAAGTGAAAATAATCGAAGAAAATGACGCGCTCAGAAGCAAAGTTCGAGAGAACATTCAGGGTGCCATGTACGTGAGCGGTTTTAAGGGCAAGGGAAACAATTACAGAAACCCCGGTAAGTCAAAAGAAAAAAATTCAAATAGTTGGGGAAGTGAAAAATCAGGCCGTGAACCGTTTAAGTGCTCCCGATACAAAAGCCTGGGCATAAGGCAAAAGGCTGCGATTTCAAGCGCTAAAGCACGCAGCAAAATGTGAACAAAGCCAAAGAAGAGGTGTGCTACCTCGTGACCACTGAGAACTCAGCTGATCAGTCGGCATTAAAAGTGGGGACAAGATATCCCAACTCGAAGTCTGGCATAAGCGTTTGGGACATCTCAACGAGAGGGACATAAAAAGACTGTTATCAGAGGACAAAGTAACGGGAACGAAGGTAAGCCGAGAC
The DNA here is from genome assembly GCA_932178445.1 of Andricus quercusramuli. NCBI lineage: Eukaryota > Metazoa > Arthropoda > Insecta > Hymenoptera > Cynipidae > Andricus > Andricus quercusramuli. The sequence goes on from CAKNXH010059126.1 coordinate 16,140, forward strand.
AGCAAGCTTCTAACTTGCGAGATATGTCTGAAGGGAAACTTACGAGAACTCCTTTTCCGAAAAATTGCATACCCAGTGCTGAGCTACTGTACATCGTACACACTCATATCCGTGGACCCATGAGAAAGGAATCCATGAGTGGGGCAAAGTATTTTGCCACTTTCATTGACGATTGTTCCGGATGGGGTGAAGTTTATGTTTTAAAACATAAAAATGATATTCTACCAGCTTTCAAAAGGTTTAAACTACAGGCAGAAAATCAAACTGGAAAGAGGATCAAGCATGTACAGTCCGATAACGGGACGGAATACTGCAACAAGGAACTCGATCAGTACCTGGAATCCTACGGAATCAAAAGAAGATTGACAGTGCCCTATACGCTGCAACAGAACGGAGTGGCAGAAAGGAGAAATCGCACTCTTGTGGAGATTGCCAGATGTCTGCTGATCCAAGCAGACCTTCCACCTACGTTATGGGCAGAGGCAGTAGCTACTACAAATCACATTCGCAACCGATGTTCTTCAAGCAGAATTCAAGGTGGGATCCCTTTCGAAATGTGGATGGGTAAGCAACGTAATATTTCTTACTTTAGAACCTTCGGCCGTAAAGCCTTCATGATTGATAAAACACCAGGTAAGGGGAAGCTCGATGCTCCAGCTAAAGAATGCGTGTTTGTCGGCTATTCTGAGGAAGCGAAAGCTTACAGAATGTGGATGGCTGACGAGAGAAAAATCATGATTTCTCGTGATGTAGCGTTTTTAGATGATTTTGGAAGTAGCGGAAAATACGAGAATTTCACCCCAGAGGATCTTTGGATGAAGGAAGAAGCTGCGGAAAATAAAAAGGAAGGGGAAGTATCTCCTACGAACCCTCAGATTCCTCGAAAAAGTCAAGAGGATGTCGTACGAGAGGGGAAGAATGATCTCATCGAAATACTCATCCCAGCAGCTTCATTGCGAGAACCGGACATCGAAAAACAACTTGCAGGAGACGAAGAATGGGAAGATATAGAAAACTTTGTCATCGGAGAACAAGGAGTTCCAAATAGAAGAGGCCCTAGTCGCCCCGCAACTGTTAGAACTGGAAACAGGGGAAGATCGAGGAAGTTATATCATCGAGCGGATGGAAGATTCATCGCAGAAGATTTTGATGAAACTGAAGAGGTCGCTGGAATTGCTGAAATCTCTGTCAAAGACGCACTATCCGGAAAGAACGCAGAGGAATGGAAAAAGGCAATTCAGGATGAGTTTAGTTCACTCATCGAAAATGATACTTTCGATTTATGTGATCGTCCTGAAAATCGAAATGTTATCGATTGTAGAATTGAGCTAAGAGACAAATATAGTGCAAATGGAGAGCTTGAGAGGACAAAAGCTCGTCTTGTTGCTAAAGGGTATACTCAACGCCCTGGAGTAGACTTTAACGAGACCTTCGCACCCGTTGCTCGTTTAAGCTCAATCAGAACCGTGATGTCTCCGGCTGTGGAGCACGATCTCATCTTGCATCAATTAGACTTTACGACTGCCTTTTTAAATGGACGATTAGACGAAGAAATCTTCATGGAAGCACCTAATTTCTTGGAAGAAGCATTATCGTAGATGATCCATTCCGAGGGATTTAGAAAGAAAACAAAAGAAGAAGTCAAAGGCATGGTTCAAGAAATCCAGAAGAAAAACAAGGTGTTACTTTTAAAAAGGTCCCTTTATGGGTTGAAGCAAGCAGGTCGACAATGTAACGCAAGACTGGACAAGGAACTTGGGATTGAGACCTTCAGAATCTGATCCATGTGTATACACTGCAAAATCTGGACAAGATTTGATGATCATCGTCGTCTACGTGGATGATATGATAGTGGCTTCAAGAAACACCGATTGGATGCTCAAAATGAGCAGGAATTAAAGAATAAATTCGAAGTGAAGGATCTTGGAAACATTCGACACTGTTTAGGGATGGAGTTTTTCAGAAACGAGGAAAAGCTTCAGATTACTCAGAAACAGTACACTGAGAGTCTTCTGCATCGTTTCGGGATGAAGGATTCAAAGCCCGTAGTGACTCCGTTAGATCCAAGTGCCAAGCTGAGCAGACCAGAATCAATTTCGAAGGAAGAACTAGGCGAATATCCATTTCGTGAACTGATAGGATCCCTGATGTACTTAGCTGTGGGAACACGTACAGATATTGCATTTGCCGTGAATTATCTAAGCCAATTTAACACCTGCTACACGAGAGAACACTGGGTAGCACAGTGGCACCATCCAGTATGGAAGCTGAGTATATGAGACTCACTGAGGCTGCCAAAGAAGCCATCTATCTACGTCGATTTATGGGTGAAATCGGTTTGCCAGTCAATGAACCAACTCTAGTTTATAATGATAATCAAGTTGCTCATAAACTAGCCCGAAATCATGTATTTTACATGTATTTTAATTTTTTATCATGTATTTTCAAGATCGAAGCATATTGACATACGTCACCACTTTGTCCGAGATGCTCTGAAAGATGGTCACGTCGAAATAAAATATATTTCTTCGGAGAAGATGACAGCTGATGTCCTTACCAAAGGATTGGTAGGATCCAAGCACGAGAGACACATGTTGGGACTGGGAGTCTCATCGCCTGGACCGAGTTGCTGCATACCCACGATTGAGGGGAAGTATTAAGATTGCACCCTAACTTGATACACCCGTGGACACTGGCCCTTTGAGATCACGTGTACGCCCCTACGCGTCTACAGTTCAGTTTACATTGAGGTAACGTACCGAACGCATGTATGTCGGGTCCTATGTAATATTTTGAATGAACCATCAGTTTCTTTAATTGTCAATACGTGTTTCACTGTGTTTCACTGTGTTTCACTGTGTTTCACACTTCACATTAACAAGACTCTTGTATTGTGTAGAATTATCTTGAATTCTGAAGAACCATTCATCAGTCTTAGTGTGTGGGTGATTGGTTTAAATTTTACATTTTTTAGCAGTTTAAGTTGAAGGAAGCTCAGACGAGGTTTGATGAAAGTACTAGAGGTGGTTTTTTGATGCTGTATAATATTATTGTGGGAATTAAGATATCTGCTATAGCCTTGGAAAGGTGACTGATGTAGCAATTTTTAATTTATTGAGTAATAATAGGCACATTTTTTGCTAAACTACTTTATAGCTTACTAAGACCAACCATATTAACGTTTCGAAAACAAGCCATGAATTTAACATCGATCCCTAATTAAAAATATAGATATTTATCAAAACTGTAAGCCAAAAGTTAATTAATTTTTCCGGGCTCACGAAAACAGCCAAAAAAATGTTAAACTAAAAATAGGTACCACAGAAACCTTCCCAAGACATAAGTGGATATCGATATCCCTACAATAATATTAGACAGGCCCAACAAACCACACACAGTACATTGAACGAACACAATCCCAGCTGCCTTCAACTTAGACTGCCAAAAAATTTTAAATTTAAAATAATCACCCAGCAAACTTTTCCAAGACTCTCGTAGATAGCCCCATCCCGTTACATAGACTCGAAAAAACCACCCCTACTACATTTAAAGAATCGCATCTCAGCTGGCTTCAACAGAAGCAGTCAAAAAATTTCAAATTAAAAATAGTCACCTAAGATACCTTCCCCAGAGTCTGGAAGATATCACCATTTCTACATTATACAGCCTCAAAAAAGCACCCCTAGTACATTTAACGAACCCCGTCTCAGTTGCACTTAACTGAAGCAGCCAAAAGAATTTCAAATTAAATATAGTCACCTCAGGCACTTCCTCAAGACTCTATCAGATATCCTAATTCCTACAATGATATTACACAGCCTTACAAAGCTACCCCTAGCACATTTAGAGAACACAGTCGCAACTAACTTCGGCTAAAGTAGCCAAAAACTTTTTAATTCTAAATAATAATCGAACCACACACAGGCAAAATAATTAAAAATTAAAGATAGTTACTAGTATATTTAACTAACCTCATCTTAATTGACTTCGAGTAAAGCAGCCAAAAACATTTCAAATTGAAACTTGTCATGTCAGACACCTTCCCAAGACTCGTAGAAATCCCCATCCCTACAATAATATTAGACACCTCCAAAAAAACATCTATAGTACATGTAACGTATCCAGTCTCAACTGCCTGTAACAAAAACATACAATACAGCCTCAAAAAGCACCCCTCGTACATTTAACGAACCAGTCTCAGTTGCTTTCAACTAAAGCAGGCAAAACATATTCAAATTATAGATAGTTCAACGCGAACACCTTTTCAAGCTTCTAGCCAATATCTCGATACCTACAATAATATGACGCAGCCTCAAAAAACCACCCATCGAACATTTAAAGTACCATTCTCAGTTGCTTTCAACTAAAGGAGGCAAAACATATTCAAATTATAAATAGTTCAGCCCAAACACCTCTTCAAGACTCTAGCCAATATCGCGATACCTGCAATAATATGACGCAGCCTCAAAAAACTATCCCTAGTACACTTAACGAATCCAGTCTTAGCTTTCTTCAACTAAAACTGTCAAAAATTTATAAATTTGATATTCAAATTGATCACCGTACACACTTTCCCAAGACTTTATTACCCTGTCTCAGTTATCTTCGACTTAAGCAGCCAAAAAATTTCAAATTAGAAATAGTAACCGCATACACTTTCTCAAGACCCTAGTTGATATCTTCATCCCTTAAATAATATGAGACAGCCCAAAAAACCACCTCAAGTACATTTAACAAACGCCGTCTAAGTTGCATTCAACTAAAGCAGCAAAAATAATTTCAGATTAAAAATTGTTACTGCAGACACCTTGAGTTTTTCTCTTGAGTTTACACGTATCTTAAAAAAAAATCAAAAAATTGAAAAATTATGTATCTTAATTCCTAGAATAATATTATACAGCATCAAAAAACCACCCCTAGTACTTTCATGTAAACCCGTCTGAGCTTCCTTCAACTTAAACTCCTAAAAAATGTAAAATTTAAAATAATCGCCCCACACACTTATCCAACACTTGAGTAGATTTTCTGATCCGTACAATAATATTCAAATGCCTTAAAAAACCATGTGCGTCATCAGAGGTATTTTTGCGGGTGTATGTTGGCACTGTGAAATGCACCCGGAAAAAGCGAATTGGTACTTTCTGTTAAATGCTTGCTCTGAAATCATCAAGCATTCAATTATGACTCTGGCATGTGGCATATTTTCAATGGAATTTCATAAACATTTCTTCTAACGTTCACAACAATAAAAATTGGAAAGACTAATGAATTCAAAATAAATCAAAGCTTATTCTAATGAATTTAGAAGTTTTTTAAAATTCGTAATGAGTACAAAAGGTACAAGGGAATTTTACAGAATTTAAGAGAATTCTTCAGAATCCAAGATAATTCTACAGAATACAAGAGCCTTTTACAGAATTTAAGATAATTTTACGGAAATCAAGAGAGTTCTTCTCAATTCAAGATAATTCTACCGATTTCACGAGAATTCTGCTGAACTCAAGAGAATTCTACTAAATTCAAGAGAATTCTGCTCAACTCAAGAGAATTCTGCGAAACGTAAGAGAATTCTATTAAATTGAAGAGAATTCTACGGACTTCAAGAGAATTATACACATTTGAGAGAATGATTAATTCAAGGGAATTCTGCCTAACTCTAGAGAATTCTTTTGAATTCGAAAGAATTTTGCTGATTTCAAGAATATTCTGCTAAATTCGAAAGAAAACAGGATTATTTGACTAAATTCAAGAGAACACTACCAAACCTAGGAGAATTCTACTGAATCTGAAAGAATTATACACAATTTAATAGAATTCTACATAATTGAAGAGAATTCTACTGAATTAACGAGATATTTTCACAGAATTCTAGAGAATTATGATAAATTGAAGGAGATTCTACTGAATTCAGAAGAATTCTACATTATTCAAGAGAATGCTGTTGATCTCAACAGAATTCTGCCGAACGTTAGAGAATTCTTCTGAATTGAAGAGAGTTCTGCCGAACCTAAAAGAATGCTACTGAATTCATGAGAATGACACAAAATTCTAGAGAATTTCACTGAATTCAAAACAAATCTGCTGAAATCAAAAGAATTCTACAGATTTAGAGAGAATTTAGGTGATTTTAAGACAATTCTGCTGAATTCAAGAGCTCTCTGGTCACCTTATTCCTACATTCCATGCCTCCCTCCTTGATCTTTCTACCTTCCCCTCTCACCTTGCTACACCCCTCCTAGAAATTTCTTGAAATACACTACTGTGCAAAAGTATGAGGACATCATCGAAAAATCGATTTTTTGAGTTTGTGATAGTTTTTTATTGTGTTCAACAGCATTTTATGATTAAATCCTGCACATAAAGTAGAAAATAGACTTTTTTGTTATGATCTACATACATTTGCATTAAATTAGCTAATGAATTACAGTCAAAAACTCAAAAAATCGTTTTTTTTTCGATGATGCCCTTATAGTTTTGCACGGTACTGTATATAGTCCATTCATCCGTACTTATCTCTTCATTGATTCCTTTCCATCCACTCTTTTCTCTATTAATCACCTCCTATTCTCTCCCTTCCTTTACTGCTTTCTCTACCTCCTCCATGTACCTCGCATTCTCCTCCTGTCGTTTTACATCCACTAATTTTTCGTGTTCCCTTTTTCATTTATTATACTCCTTTCTGTCTATATCTCCTCTTCTCTAATTCTTTAATGATAACATCATATGCTCTTTACTCTCTACACATTCCACATCCCACCATCTTCTCGTCTCCCATCTTTCTTCCTCATTTGGCCTAATTTCTTCCACTATCTTCTACACCCTCCCCGTCATCTTACACAACATCTCATCCACGCCTCCCCCATCTTCAACCACCACATTCTGCTCGTTTTTTGCGTATATTCTCTTAGCTTATCCACTCCCGATTTGCCCGTCTTTGCTTTCTTCTCTGTCACCCTCTTCTTCATCCACCCCTCTCTTCTCTAATTGCCGCATTTCAACGTTGCAATGATCGGGAAGTGTTCTGACCCTATTCCGTTCCCTACTTCCATTCTTTCCAATAACCTCCTCATCCTTTCCTCAGCAAAAGTGTAATCTATTGCTATTTCCCCTTTTCCTACAAACGTTTTCGCACCTTCCTCATCCCCTTCTGTATGTGTTTCGATTCTCTCCTGAAAGTCTTACTCTCTTCATCCCACATTCCCCCTACACGTATTCAGATCACCTATCAACACCAATTCGTCATCCTTTTTCGCCACTTATTTCCTAGTTACACTCGAATATTTTTCTTCTCCCTTTCTCCTGTAAACGCAAACTAACCTCATCTTTCTTCTCCCTATCTCCACCACTCTCGTCATTACTTTATCCATTTTCTCAAATCCCATTTCTATTCTCTTTTCTCCCACCAATTCCTAGGCTCTCTAGATCGACTTTCCCTTTTGCCTTATTCCTCTCCAGTGGAGACATTTTTAAAACTTTTTCCGCAAATTCTCATATCCCTGTTCCTTTCCCTCTTCTTCCCTTGCTCTTTTACTGTCTTCCGTCTCATCCCCCTCATCGCGTTTAACCGTAAACTCGCCCCCTGCCTCTATTTATCAAAAAGTTGTCTCGATCCTAAACTACTAGATCGGTACTATCTACGGCATCCCCCTTACCCCTCCCTGTTTCGCCGTCCACCGTGAGATCATTAGCACCGGTGTTGTCTGCCTGCTGCTGCCCTCTGCCGGACCCCACTGGGCTTCACATGACATACATGCTGGCCTACCTTACCGATCTGCTGTCGACTTTGTTCCCTCTCACCTTTCCATTCTCGGCAACTAACCTTCAAATGAGCACTTTCAACTTTCCTTCTAACCCTTTCAACGTTACAAAACAGCCCCCCCCCCCCACAATACCACACAATAACTTCACTAGACTCACCTACTTGACCAATTTTCACTTCAATCACACCTCCACGCCCGCCAGCAAAATCAAAAAAGATAGCACAGGAAGAAAATGCGTACTTTACCATTCGGTACCGGAAACGGAAGCCATAGAAAATAGTACATTGTGTTACAGGTGCCTTCGGCTCGTGCGTTCGTCTCCGTCTCGTGCTAAAAACTTCACACGAGTGGAATGTCTTCCAGCACACGTCACACACGATATTTTTTGCAAAAAATGCATGAAAATGCAATGAAAAAAAAATGCAATGAAAATAAAATAGAAAACATTGAGTAACGTGCTCACAATGTTGAGGGTGCCAGACTTTTCGAGAGTTCGTTAAAATAGACAAGGAGCACGTTTTCTGTTACAGAGGTTATTTCACTTATTTGGCACCTATATTCATATCGACAGGTCGGATGTTTGACAGCTTCTTATGAGCGTCATGAAAACAAATGTGATCAGTTGAGTTGTCCGGGAAACGCCGCGTAATTGTTTCACATGCCGTGTGAATATTAATTCTCGAACTAAAGATAAGCGCTCGTAAATGAATCAGTGCGGGAATATTACATTCCCGCACGCTACTCTCACAGTAGAGGAATCTGCAATTTTCCGTACGCTTTATGGACACGGAATATGGCCATTTTCATGCATGTGTTGCAAAAAATATGAAGCTTTTTAAGATTTTTTAAAGATCGGAAGAAAATTTTAAAAAATTCTTAAAGTTCCTAGGAAAACTTGAATTTAGGACAGTTCAAATGATTTCGATAGATATTTCAGTCAATATTACATAAATATTATTATAAAAATCAATATTCGAAATATTGATTTTAGTCCAGTAGACAAAAAAAAACAATCGACATCCAAATTAATTTATACAATTTATCTGGTCAAAACCATAACATCAAAAATATAGAACATTCGAATTTTGGAAAATAAATCTCACAAGTTAAGGAATGACGACAGAATACAACTTGTAAGGATTGTGAAGAAATTTCGTCTCTCCGTAGCTTAGTGGGTAAGAGCACCAGACCGGCAATCTGGAAGACCTGGGTTCGGATCCAAGCGGAGCTTGAGAGCAATTTTTTTACAATTTAGAAATAAAAATCAATATTTAAAATATTGATTTTGGACCAGTAGACAAAAAAAAACATCATAAAAATTAATTAAAATTCAAAAATAATTTAGAACTCGAACCAAACTTGAACAAAATGTAGATTTTGCAAGATTTCGAATGAAAAATGTAGAAGCCTTTTAAAAAATGATAAAGGTTACAAGAAAAGAACAAAATTTTCTCATAGTTCTTTGGAGAACTTAAAATGATTTTCATTTTGAGAAATTAATTTTGAGAAAACACATAAAAAGATTCGGAAGATTTAATTTGAAATTAAAAATTTTGTGAAGAAATGGCAGATTTTTAAAGATATAAAAACAAATTTAGAAGCTTTATTAGAATTTTCAGATGCCTCAAAAGAATGCAAGCTTTTTCTCAAGATCCCTGCTAGAATAAAAAAAAATTCTTTTGAAAAATTAGGTTCAAGAGAATATTTTTAAATACTTCCGAAATCACAAAAAAAAAAAGAATCTGGAAGATTTTACGGATTTTTATGATTTATTCTGATTTTTTTTCTATTTAAGAAAAATTCTAATTATTTTGAAAGATACGTATGTGTTTCAAAGGTTTAGATGTTTCGAAATGATTCAAAAATAATTTAGATTTCAAGAATATTAAAAAAAAAACATTTTAATCCAGATTTTTGAATATTTCGAAAGAGAAGCTTTTTATTAATTCCGGTAGTTCGCAAAAGAATGAAAAAAAATTCCTAAGATTCCTGGGAAATTTGGAATGATTTTTTAGTGACAAATTCTAAAAGAAAATTGAGGAAAATTCAAAACTTTTTGGTTACTAGGAAGGTTTGAAATGATTTTTTTCATTTCCGAAAAATAAAATTCAAAAAAATATTCAAAAAGATTTCCCATATTATTAAAATAGCGCCTACAAATTTTTTTCTTACGATTCTCACGGGTTGGAACAGATTGTTTTGTTGGATAAGATAATGATTGACAAGGATAGACGGATAGCCTACGGATACAAACGGGTATAGAAGTATAGAAGGAGGATTCAAAAGTATATCTGTGGATAGCTGACGGATTCAAACGTATAATATTTCCATTCTTTTACTTCTAGCAGGATAGTTATGAAAATAGTTATTTTATAATATAAATCGAAGAATTCAATGTAATAGGTTTATACAGAACGTCGATGTAACATTCGGATGACACAATACAGATGATCAAGTTAATGATAATAATATAGACAATAATGAAGATTGTCTGTGATTCGTTTTTGCTAGAACATTTCAGTAACAACTGTTAGTAACAGATCCCAATTTTCGTTCTTGTATCATTCCAGAACAAATTTGTCACACAGTTCTAGCATGCTAACATAACACAGGTACAGAAAAATTCTAGATTTAGCTTGGAACAAAAGTTGCAGACCGTCCATGATTGGTCAGTTCTAGAGCAATTACGTAACAACTGTTCTGGAACAGTTATTAATCTTTGTTTCTAATTCGTTCTAGAACATACTTGTAATAGGTTTCTAGAACTTCGGTATAACACAATGACGGCACAGTTCTAGAGCGAACTTGCAACAGATGTTATAGAACGTCTGTGATTGGTAAGTTCTAAAAAAATTACGTAACAACTGTTCTGGAACAGTTATTAATCTTTGCTTCCAACTCGTTCTAGAATACACTTGTAGCGGGGTTCTAGAACTTCGAAATGACACTATTACGGCACATTTCTAGAACAACCTTGGAACAAATGTTATGAAACGTATGTAATCGGCTTGTTCTAGAACGATTCCATAGCAACTGCTACAGAAAAGTACTTTCACTTAGTTCTAGAACAGTTCTGTCGCCATCTTATAACAACTGTTATAGAACACAGTTCCTTTTTTGATCCACAACAGATATAGAACCTGCTTGTTGGGTTTTGGCAGTCACCGGATTTTTTTCGAAAAACCAATGATATTGAATCATTTTAAAATTTGATGGCAATTTAATACATTCTGATGAGTGGAACCTCGGAGGTTTCAAATTGAACTGCGCGCGTCCGCATGTGGACTGGGGAGAAGCCGACAGAAACACAACCTAAAAACTGATAATATGTCAAACGTGGTCAAACGTAAAGTCGTATGCACCGTATGTACTCCAAGATAAGATCCAATTTTTGTTGGAATTTTGAAGTTTTATGGTGCATGAATATACAGTACCAAGGATGCTAGTGTCTAACCAGAACAATGTAAAAGTTTATGATCTGAGCGCTGGAAGCTTTCGGTGCTTCCGAGATAAGTTATCTTTCTGATTTTGTGGTTGTCAATTGCAATTAACTGTATAAAAAAGACTTTTGAATCAAGAAATACTTTTGAATAGAGCTTCATATTTTCTGTTTCGTTTAGTCCCTTCTTTGACTGCACTTTAATCGCATTCGAATAGTTTCGTTAGCGCTGCGCACATTTCAATCGCTCTCATATTACTCTTCGGCGTTCTTAAGCATTGAAATGATATTTTCAAATATACTATATAAAACCAATAGAAACGTTTCTATTGTATTATATTCGAACCTTCTTATCCCTTTCACCATTTCTCAATCTCTTTCTGTGCAAATATACAAGAAAAAGCGCCCCCTTTAAAATCGATGACTGTTGTTCTCGCGCTTCGCGCTCGATAATATATTTAGCTTATTTTGTGAGTGGGAATTCTCTCTTGTTAAAACTTCTTCGGCTTTAACGAACACATTCTCATCATGTATCTCGTGCTCCACAGTCCATTTTGTCTAAAATGTGAACTTTTCTACGTTATCTTCAACACTATTATATCAAAAGTATATTATATTTATTCCTGTATCTCAGCCTGGGATTTCTTATTCAGATATTGCAAAATAAAGTAAAAATTTTATTTATCATGATTACTCTAATATTTGTTTCTTATTTTTCATTAAATTTTATTCTCAGCTACCCTGAAAAATGTATCATTTTAATGGATTTATACAGTGTATCCCAGTATTCAAATTTTTTTTTGTATTTTTGTAATCTAACAAAAAATGGCGTCGAAAATAATTATAGAAACATTTTGCTAAAATGAATAGTTACCGAGCAATTAACAATTGGAGATAAACCAATCAGAAGCACACGTTATGCGATCGACAGTCTATGTGTCATCGAGAAGATTGTGTGCATGAACAAGTTCAGTTCACATAATTTCCCCTTCGTTTGATATTTCCAGCAGGTTGTGACTCTGGTGTAACTTCACATGTCAATGAAATACAGAAATTAAAAAATATATTTTCCACAGTTAACCAAATTACACATCATTCTCTTCAATTCTATAAAATTCGCTTGAATTTTGTAGAATTTTCTAGAACTCAGTAGAATTCTCCTGAATTCTGAAAAAATCTCTTGAATAAAGATGGTAGTGATTAATGGCCTTTGGTCTTTGTAATTCATATCATATATTTAAGAAGCACAGACAATGCATTTCGCTGCGGAACCACAGCCTCATCAGGACTATAATTAACAATGGATAATATCATGAATATAAAACATATATGGTCTATTATCGACAAATACATTTTTCATTTACTAATTTTATTCTTAAACTTACCCCAATGTGTACTTTTCATAAAAATTAAATATAAAAAATGAGTGGTAGTTCTCATATATTCAAGAAGTTAGAAAAATAAAAGAATCCTTTTTGTTTAAGCGTTCATAACCTCACTAAATTTGGTATAGGTATTTGGAGTTATTTCAGAAAAGTGTATTTAATGGTTTTGAGTTTGTCATTTTCACTATTGTTTTTGAGTTGACTGTTATAAATTGGTGTAAAAAATTGTGTAACTATTGTTGAAACTAATGATAAGTGCAACAAATTTTAGCATAGAGCTACATTTTTGTGCTGCTCCAAAACCTTCAGAGTGTATGAACTAACGTTAGAAATGTGTGAATGCGCATGCGTCAGATCCGTTGGTAAGAGAAGTTATTTAAGCGCAAGTTTCGATTAAATCATGATAAAATACACTTAAGTTTTCTGTGTCTGTTCGAAGGTTTACTGAGTTCATATTTTTAACAATGAAAAACATTTCCATAATGTTCCTATTATGATAATTGTTTTCCATTCCCACAATTTTAACTTTTTTCTCATTAAAATTGAATATATGTGCATATTTAGTGATGTGTTTACAAAGTGCTGTCTTTTTTCGATGATGATTTTGATCTGATTGATGCTCAGATATTCTAGTCTTGAGAGGTCTCTTTTTCTGGCCTATATATACTCGTCCACAGTTTTTACAGGTTATTTTGTATAAAACATTTGTTTTTTCAAACTTTGGTATAGGATCTTTTGGTATATGTAGTAAAGTTTGTTGTAATTTGTTTTCAATGGAAAAAATCGTATGGATTTTTAATTTTTTACAAATTTTTGAAATTGGTTGGTATAGTTCTTTGACAAACGGTACTGCTATTATTCTTTTTAAATCAATTTCTTTCCTTTTGCTTAGTTGTGAGATGTTAGTGCCGTGCGTTTTAAATCTTTGATCTATGGTTTTTTTTAATAAAGTGGTACGGGTAGTTATTATTCAATAATTTTTGTGTAACTATGGCAATATTCTTAGGGTCGAACTCAGGTTCTGAAAGTTTTATAGCTCTGTCTAACATTGAGAAAATTATTCCTTTCTTATGGTTTGAATGGTGATTAGACTTTACACTTTTACACTTTCAATTTAATTTTTTTAATTTTAATAATTTTAATTTAATTACACTTTTCTAAAATAACTCCAAATACCTATTCCAAATTTAGTGAGGTTATGAACGCTTAAAGAAAAAGGATTTTTTTATTTTTCTGACTTCTTGAATATATGAGAACTACCACTTATTTTTTATATTTAATTTTGATAAAAAGTACACATTGCGGTAAGTTTAGGAATAAAATTAGTAAATGAAAAATGTATTTGTCGATAATAGACCATATACATATGTATATTCATGATATTATCTATTGTTTGTTATAGTCCTGATGAGGCTGTGGCTCCGCAGGAAATGCATTTACTGTGCTTCTTAAATATATTATATGAATTACAAAGACCAAAGGCCATTAATCACTACCATCTTTATACATTTATTCTTATAAATTCGTCCAATTTGAAAAACAAAGAAATCTCTTGAATTCAGCAGAGTTTTCTTGAAATCAGCCAAATTCTCTCTAATTCTGTAGGATTCTTTTGATTCCAGCAGAATTCTTTTGAATTTAGTGGAATTCTCTTGAATTATAAAGAATTTTCTTAAATTGTGTATACTTCTTTTAAATTCAGGAGAATTCTCTTGAAATATGTAAAAGTCTCTTTAACTTTCTTTAATTCTCTTAAATTCAGTAGAATTCTCCTAGGTTTGGCAGAATTCTCTTAAATTCAGTCAAATTATCCTGTTTTCTTTCGAATTCAGCAGAACATTGTTGAAATCAGCCTGATTCTTACGAATTCAAGAGAATTCTCCAGAGTGAGACAGAATTCCCTTAAATTAATCAACACTCTTCGGAATTCTGTATAAATGTCTCGTGAAAACAGTAGAATTCTCTTCATTTGTACATTCTATTAAAATCTGTATAATTCTCTTGGAATCTCTCCAATTTTGCAGAAATCTCGTGCAATCTGTAGAATTCTCTTGAATTGAGTAGAACTCTCTTGATTTCCGTAAAATTATTTTAAATTCTGTAAAAGCCTCTTGAATTCTGTATAATTATCTTGGATTCTGTAGAAGTTTCTGGAATTCTGTAAAATTCCCTCGAACACTTTTGAACTTATTACAAATTTTGTAACTTCTGAATTCATTAGAATAAGCTTTGATTTTGATCAAACTTTGCACAGACATCAAAAAGGAGCAGAGGCAGATAGACTGGACAAGTTGCTTTCTCGAAACCTGGATCCTATTCTCGGCACCCTAAAATTGCCCGACGTGGGATACTCAACGTCGGACAAGGAGACCTTGGCTCATCTGATCAAGACACATTTCCCTGGCATCATAAGGTCTGGAAAAAAGGGGGGCGACATCTCTGAGGCAACCAAAGCCGCCTGTGGCCAGCTGGGTCCGGAATGGCGGCTAGCCAACGAGTTTGTTAATTCCTCCAGGGTCAGGTGGGTCCTGAAGTCTGTCAGTCCTTTCAGGTCTCCTGGTCCGGACGGCATTAATCCGGTCTTCTTAAAGGGGGCTGGAGAGATCATCACAGGGCCGCTCGTGAGACTTGCTGGGGCTAGTCTTATGCTGGAATATGTCCCGACAGCATGGAGAGGTACAAGAGTGCCCTTCATTCCAAAAGCAGGCAGGATCGGTTATCCTTTATCCAAGGATTTTCGTCCCATCAGCGTCACATCGTTTCTACTAAAAACAGTGGAAAGACTTGTGCATAGATATATCCGCGATAAGGTATTATCAAGTAGGCCACTCCACAAGGGGCAACACGCCTGTAGGGTTGGTCAATCGGCCGAGACGGCCCTAAGCGGAGCAGTTAACCTAATCGGAAGGCAACTGAAGCAGAAGAGCCTCGCGATTGGGACCTTCATGGATATCGAAGAAGCGTTCACCTACACCTCCCGAGAGGTGATCAGGGCGGCCATAATTGCACGTGGTGGGCCTATCGCAGTCGTGGAATGGATCTGCCACATGTTGGACAACAGAAACCAAACAACGATGAAGGGTGATACCACTTTATGTGGAACCATTGACTCGAGATGTCCACAGGGAGGCGTTTTATCGCTCCTGCTGTGGTGCTTGGTAGTGGATGAACTGCTTCATCCATTTACGAGTCAAGGCTACCACGTTATAGGCTATGCAGTCGATATACTGGTTATCTTGCGTGGCCAACATCTGGATGCGCTCTTCGGAGTATTGCAGCAAGCACTGGGGATAGTGGATTCTTGGTGCAAGAAGACTGGATTATGGGTCACTCTGATTAAGACGGACGTGGTTGTATTCACCAGACGGTATAAGTTGGGGAACCATGAGTACACTGAAATTGGGAGGACAACAACTGGAAATCAAAGAGCGAACTAAATATCTAGGAGTCATCCTGGATAAGAAGGTTTCATGGAAAGAGCACCTAGAAAACAAGTGCGAAAAGCTAGTAGCAACTCTGGCGATCTGTAGGAGAGCCATAGGGAAAAGCTGGGTCTTGAAGACAGAGATACTTATGTGGATCTACACTGCGATCCTGCGACCCAGGCTAACCTATGGCATTGGGGGCACTAATAGGGTTGGAGTCCTTCCATCTCACCATCAAGATCGTGGCTGCGGCGGCGGCCTGGCGATTGAATATGGTAAAATGCGAAAGGATCTCGACAGCAGTGCGGATCCCAACCGACATCGCGAGTAGGCCGGACAAAACACCCACTCGCTTTCTCTTCGACAAGAAATATCGTATTAGCCTATCCACGAGGGAAGAATGGGTTAATAGCAAAGCACCCCTCTCAAGTAATGGGGAGAACTGGTTTAAAGATGGCTTCAGAAACAAGGAGAAGGCAGCAGCCGATGTATATCGTGGAAGGAGTGACATGGGCTTCAAAATTCTGATGGGATCCTACGCAACAGTCCTACAATCTGAGATTATGGCCATGCTCCAGTGCTCCTATAAGGCTACGTCGCTACTAATATGGGAGTTGGCTGACCGAGGAATATCAGAATGAGTTGGAATTGGCCACTGGCTGCAGACAGGCAAAAACACTCTTGGGCTTAAAGTTACACAATAATCGAGCAAAGGAGATACTTAAGCTCAGAAGGAATAAAGTCAAAGTCCTAACAGAAATGTTTATAGGACATGAAACCCCCAAATATCACAGACATAAGATAGGGCTCACAGAAAGTCCCCTCTGTCGTCTGTGCGGAAGGGATTATAAGATAGCTATTCATATTCTTTGTCACTGTTCCGCGATTGCGGAGAAACGACTAATACTCACAAGCAGTAACTGCATCAGTGAGTCAGAAATATAGGCCAATAGCGTGGCTGCGGTCCTCGCCATATGGAGAGGGCTTTGGGGTCACGCTCGGGCTCACAAGGGGATGGCAACGGGATCACCCAAGCATCAGGGGCTCTTACGGTCTGAACCCAGGAAATTATAATAAAGTATTCAAAAAATATTATCTTTATATTGATCAGCATAAAAATTTAATACTCAATTTATCAATTGATAAGCTGGATACACTTGTATTTATTTACGACAAGAAACTATCCACCTAGAAACACTACACGAATCGGGTAGTGTCATGCCTACCCCGAAAGGGAAATGGCTTCAAGTCATCCTCGATGAAGTATGTCTTCGAGTCTCCATGACTTCAAATGCCTCCAAAGATATTTTGATTCAACTAACGTATTTTTCAAAGCATGGGTAATAACAGGAGTATTTAGTCAATTGTGGAAGTTTCACAATTTGTTTTGAAGTTGTCTTTCGCAATAGGATTGTTATATTGGCGCAAAATGTACACCAGCATTAATATTTTTCTTTCTCAATCAAAACACACTACTATCGATCAATGATTTCAAGATTCATGGACTCCACCAGATCAACGCTTATATGATTGTGCTGTTAACACTATCCCTGGAATTCTTTGAAGTCAAAAATTTTTGAAATAAAAAATGTAGGAGGTTGATTCATGTAAACAAAACTTTGTATTTTTTTTTATACCATTAAGCTATTTCCCTTTCAGGGCAGGCGTGACACTACCTGATTGGGGTAGTGTTTGTAGGTGGATTATTATTTATTACTAGTACTACTAGTGTGGGCTCACCACACGCACGACGGGCCAACAGCACGCAGTATTCCCGAACGGTCACCCATCCAAGTACTTACCGCGCCCAACACTGCTTAACTTCAGTGATCTGACGAGAACTGGTGTTTTCAGCGTGGTATCGCTGTTGGTTAATTATTTAATTTAAAAAAAACATTCAAAACACGTCAAAAAAGCGTGTATCTGTTAAAAATCCGTACCTCTAATAACACAGCCCCACAAAATAGAATTAAATTTCATATCCCTTAATCAGACCATGGTCAAAAAAATTCATCTACCCCCAAAATTTTTAGCTAGAGCCAAAAAACACCCCTCGAATGGGGTGAGAATGGGATTAAGCAACGAGCATAGTTGTTGCATCCTAATCAATCGAATTATACAAATTATCAAGTGTATAGTGCATAAAATTGATTTGAAACACCCCTCCCCACCTACCCTACCTACCCCCTAACCCACGTAACCCCTAAAAACCACCTCTACCAAACCACAGACAGGCTAACCCACCTAACCCTGGGAACAGCGAGTTTAGTCGCCTATTTTTTTTAAATAATTATATTCGATACCAGAAATGTGCTAACCCACGTTTCCCCTATCTCACTTAACCCCTAGAAATGAATTCTACCAAACCACAGGCAGGCTAACCCACCTACCCCTGGGAACATCGAGTTTAGTCGCCTATTTTTTTTAAATAATCACATTGGACACCACAAGCGTGCTAACCCACATACCCCCTAACACACCTAACCCCTAGAAACCAATCCTACCAAGCCACAGGCAGGCTAACCCACCTACCATGAGAACAGCGAGTTTAGTCGAAACTCTACGCCTGTTTTTTTTTAAACTTTACCCCTGTGCCAAGTTACATGAAAATCGTCGCTGGACGGTAAGTATCCTGGGTCAAACGTAGTACTAATAAGCTACCCCTAAATAGTTAAAAGAAGCTACCCCTAAGTTCAAAGGACGTGGGTTAGCACGCTTGTGGTGTCGAATGTAATTATTTAAAAAAAAATAGGCGACTAAACTCGCTGTTACCAGGGGTATGTGAGTTGGCCTGCTTGTGGTTTGGTAGAGGCCATTTTTAGGGGTTAGCTGGATTAGGGGGTAGGTGGGGTGGGTGGGGAGGGGTGTTCCAAATCAATTTTAGCGCTATACACTTGAAAATTTGTATAATTCGTTTGATTAAGATGCAACAACTATGCTCATTGCTTAATCTCATTTTCCCCCCATTCCAGGGTTTTTTTTGGCTGTGGCTAAAAAATTTTGGGGTATATGCATTTTTTGACCTCGGTTTTGGATTTAGCGATAAAAAATACATAGGGAAGCATGGGTCTGGTTCAGGGATATGATTTTTTTTGTGGGGCTGTGTAATCATAGGACCAAAAAATGGTTTTGGGATTCTGCTGGGATTCTAATAGGTGTACTTTATGTTTTTGGGGTCGCTGAACACGAATCTATTCGCAGAATTAAGCCAGCACGTCAGGATGTGCAGTAGAATTAAAAAAATGATGAAAACTCCCGAATTTCTGCACACATTGCGGTCTCAAACCCACAAACCCCAAACCTGCGAACCCCAAACCCACAAACTTAAAATATAATACCAATTGAGGAATGGGTATTGTAGGGTGTGAGGCTTTTGGGTTTGTGGGTTTGGGGTTTGTGGTTATGGAGCTTGTGGGTTTGCTGGTGAGTAAAATTTATAGATTTAAGGTCCATTAATATCAAGGTGTTCTTTTCAAGTCTGACTAAAGCTTCCACTTTGGTTAAATTTTTTTGGTCAAGTTTTTATGATACTATTCGAAGTCCCCATGGCTCTCAAGATGGGTTGGTTTTTTAACGTTGTTAACGTTTTTTAACCTTTCCTTTCATGATGGGGTGCTTGCTTAGCGTGATTTACCTTGTGTCTCACGATGGGGTGCTTGTTTAGCGTGAGTCCCCTTGCCTCTCACGATGGGGTGCTTGTTCAGCGTGACTTCTTTCGCCTCTCACTATGGGCTGCTTGTTTAGCGTGAGTCCCCTTGCCTCTCACGATAGGGTGCTTGCTTAGCGTGAGTCTCCTTGCCTCTCACGATGGGATGCTTATTGAGCGTGAGTCCTCTTGCCGCTCACGATAAGGTTCTTGTTCAGCGCGAGTCTCCTTGCCTCTCACGATGGCATGCTTGTTTAGCGTGAGTCCCCTTGCCTCTCACAATAGGGAGCTTCTTTAGCGTGAGTCCCCTAGCCTCTTAGGATGGAGTGCTTGTTTAGCGTGAGTCCCCTTGCCTCTCACGCTGGGATGCTTGTTTAGCGTGAGTCCCCTTGCCTCTCACGATGGGGTGCTTGTTTAGCGTGAGTCCCTATGCCTGTCATAATGAGGTGCTTGGTTAGCGTGAGTCCCCTTTTCTCTCACGATGGGTTGCTTGAAAACTTAACCAAAAAAATTTGACCAAAGTGGAAACTTTAGTCAGACTTCAAAACAGCACCTTGACATTAACAGACCTCAAATCTTCAAATTTTACTAGCTAGCAAACCCACAAGCTCCATACCCACAAATCCCAAACCCACAAACCCAAAAACCTCACACACTGCAATACCAATTTCTCAATTGGTATTATATTTGATGTTTGTGGGTTTGGGGTTTGTGGGTTTGGAGCTTATGGGTTTGGGGTTTGTGGGCTTAGGACCGAAACGTATGCAGAAATTCGGGAGTTTAAGCCATTTTTTGAATTTTACTGCAAATCCTGTCGTGCTGGCTCAATTCTGCGAATAGATTCGTGTTCAGCGATCCCAAAAACATAAAGTACACCTATTAGAATCCCAGTAGACTCCCAACACCATTTTGTGGTCCTGCTAATAAAAGTTATTATACAGAATAATAAAGTTCACAAATCAGACTTATTTAGTAAACCATTGTAAGATTCATTGTATCCTAACCATTTTACAAAAATCTTTTTATTATTACGTTTCCTGTGTATTTTTTCAACTATGTAAATATCTGAATATTTTACTTTAGACAGTTCCCATTTAATTGACGTATCAGATAGGCAAAGTTCTACCCACACAATTGACCAATAGATCGTGCCAATTTATTGGTTAATTCGTACAATAAAACTTCATTGGAAGCACCCTCCCCTTCCACACACGCACATACCCACCTATTTGTAGGCTCGAAACCAATACTTTCGCATCTCAAAATATTGTGTAATTATTAGAATATAGAAAATAATTCTTTTGTAGACAGGAGAAAAGTTAGCTCTAAGTGATATTTGGCTGAGTCTTCAGAATTACGATAACAATATGATATAATGCGTTAGTTATACAGAAAGAAAACAGTGTGAATTATGGTTTTAATGGATTATATTTCATAGAATAATACAAATCATTCACTGCTTATTGAAAGTAAGTTAAAACTGCATATCGAGTGCAACAATTGGGATGATCGCTAGTACCAATGACCCAAAGTGCAAGCAGCAAATTTTTGCTTCTAATTATTTACGACCAACAACATTTTACGATGCGGTGCAGCCGCATATCGCTTAGAATCTGGTACACGGAAAAAAAAATTTCATTAAATTTTATAGAACTAGTCCTATAGTAGAGGATACGACGGGTAGTTTATTAAAAGTTGAAATCTTCTTGGTTTTACATTGCATCGAATTATTCTACAAAATTTAATACATAGTTCTCTAAAATGCGAAAAACGTAGAATAGTTCTAGAAAATCTAAAAGTCCAGCTAATATACAGTCTACATCGGAGAAGTCTCGAAACTATAAAGAACAGTTCTATAAAATCATGGCCGATTTTTAGCCTAAAAAAAATCTTTTTTATTATCATTATTATTATCATTATGCTTTAATATTTGTTCACATATTTAAGTACATAATTATTTACTATTACACAAACAATCACTACACAAATAATCGCACGCTATTAAAATTATTATTCGCTGTGGGCTCGAACCCCCTACCTACGCATTCGGAGCTTCTGAGAAAACCTCGCAGCTAACATAACTTGTAGTATAAAAAAAAAATTTAAATATAAGCTACAGCTGTGAAGGGCTGTTTGACAAATTTTTGTGATTTGAAAATTCTAGGTTAATGATTTCGGAAATTTGAAATTTCTGGAGTTTTATATTTATAATGTCAGTAATTTCAAGAATATCATATTTCGAAAATTTAGGTTAAAATTTAGGTAATTACAAATTTCGGGAACTTTAACATTTTTTAAATTTTGGAAACTTCAAATTTCGAACAAATTTTTAATCGCAAATTCTTTTTTGGTTATAAATTCTAGTAGGTTCAAGATTAATAAGATTTTATATAGCTATATAGAATAAGTTTATATAAGTTATATGAAATTAAAGGCTTGCATTGCAAATAATTTTAAAAGTTGAATTCCCTATTCTATATTTTTTCAATCGATTAAATAAGATATGACATGGGAAAAGTTGAATCTATTTCAATTTTTAACGTTGAAAATTAAAATCTTAAGTTTTCCAATAACCGACACATCTCTAAATGGCAAGTCCACTACCCGGGTGCACCGGAACGTGCACCAGGTCGTTCGAGACGTCATCTACGAGAAATTTTTTAGAATCTAAATTGTGTCAATAGCCAAACTAACTACCCTTAAGAAAATATGAGAGAAAACAAAGTTTTCATATTTTTATTTCGGTCTTACGATACATTTAGAAAAAACTTAAAAAAGAAATCGAGTCAAAATTCCTTTTTATTGACGTTTCGGCCTCATATGTGGGCCTTCATCAGAAAGAAACATCTTAGAGAATAATCGAACTCAATTATAAATATACGTCGAAGCGAATGACAACATTTTAAAATTTTGTAAAGTCAGATCATTCTGAAGTTTTAAAAATCACTATGAAGTTTGTGAAAAAACATAAGTTTGTTAGCTGTTTCACAGCATTTTAATTACAAAATATGAACCTTTTTTAACATATTGTGAAAGTTCCTTGGACTTTATAGTTTCCCAATACTTTTTTTACAAACTTCATAATGATTTTTAAAACTTCAGAATGATATCTAACTTCACAAAATTTTAAAATGTTGTCATTCGCTTCGACGTATATTTATGATTGACTCTGATTATTCTTTAAGATGTTTGTATCGATGAAGGCCCACAGATGGGGCCAAAACGTCAATAAAAAGGAATTTTGACTCGATTTAGTTTTTCAATTTTTTCTAAATGGATCGTAAGACCGAAACAAAAATATGAAAACTTTGTTTTCTCTCATATTTTCTTAATATAAAAAAACGATCGAAGGGAGCTTGACTTGATGATTTCTTTAGAAATCTTGAGGTTTATCTACCAAAATAACTACCAATGGTGAGTCGGCGGTAGTTAATTTGGTGATTGAAACAATTCAAATTTCTAAAAAGTTCTCGTAGAATACGTGCTGAACTACCTGGTGCGCGACTCGGTGCACCCGGATCGTCGACTCAACACTTAATTATTTT
This sequence comes from Andricus quercusramuli, assembly GCA_932178445.1. NCBI lineage: Eukaryota > Metazoa > Arthropoda > Insecta > Hymenoptera > Cynipidae > Andricus > Andricus quercusramuli. The sequence continues at coordinate 39,340 of CAKNXH010059126.1, forward strand.
GGATGTTGACACAATTTGAATTTTAAAGCAGTTCTCGTAGAATATGTGCCAAACGACCTGGTACACGTTCCGGTGCATCCTGATCGTCGACTCACCATTGGCAGTTATTTTGGCTATTGATACAATTTAGATTCTAAAAAAGTTCTCGTAGATGACGTCTTGAACGACCTGGTGCACGTTCCGGTGCACCCGGGTAGTGGATTTACCATTTAGAGATGTGTCGGTTATTGGCAAACTTAATATTTTAATTTTCAACGCGTGCTAATGTTCTCTAAGACTTGAATTCTTTTTTTTCACGCGGGAGCCATGCGGAAAAGTCGCTGCCTGCGCACAGTAGCGACTGCGCAGCTACATTTTAAAGAACTGAAGTCTATAGATCTTAGATTGAAGTAGTTCACGAACACTCAATACTTCGAATCGAATTTCTATGAGATTTTTCATCATTTTTTGAAGAATTTTTCTATACATTTGACTGAATTGAGGTATTTAAACCTTATAATTATGTGATTACAAACTTTCAATACCTCAATTGTGATTTCTACGAAAGTTTTCAGCATTCTTTCATGAATTTCTCTATATATTTTATTAAACTTTTTCAAATCGGAGTTCAATATAAAGTTTACAGAATTCTTGTAGAGTTATTCTAGGTTGGTTCTATATTAAATCCTGAAAGTTATACAGAATATAGAAAATTTGTTCAAGGTTCGCTCTCATCCCCGACTCTTGTCATACTTCAAGAAAGTTTAATGAACTTTTTTTTCCGTGTATAGAGTGTAAAAGAGCTGTAGACGGATCTTGTTAGAGTGTCGTAGTGATTAAATCTATTTTTAAAATAGGGATCGAGAGTGCGTACAAGCGAATGAACGAAACGTATCGCGAGGAAGAAAAAGAGAAGAAGATACATAGATAGAGATGGAATAAGAATTTTTAAGAGAGGAGAAGTACCACGGCCTGCTTCTGGGGTCGCTGGCACTACACGGTTTTGAGCTTCATGTTCGAATCGGCGTACTTTTCGAGATTTTTTTTCATCCCTCTCTCCCATCGATCAGTTTCCATGGAATTGACAGTTTGAAAACGGTTGAGTGCTCTTTTGTATTGGAAAACAATAGTGAACAGTGTCTGTATCTTAATTATCGTTAATTGGAAAAACTTCAAGAATATTGAAAAAAGGCAAGGATTTCTCCAAATCAAATCGGGTCATGTCCTCCTTCAGAAATTATGTAAGTGTTCAATACGTTATCGAAAAAATTGAGAACAGCAGTATAAAGTAATTTATAATAACGGCTACTAACCTCGTGTATACATTACAAGAATCTGTTTTTCACGTTCATCATATAAGATTTCTCTGCAACTAACTTTTGAAACTTGTTTGCAGTTCAATAATTTTAAGAAACTTCAATAGTAGTGTAGGGGACCTTCTGGACCATTTTTCCCGTACAATCAGAAAACTTGCGGGTGGAGCGCAGAAGGTTGCGAGATTGGTTTCGCTCTTTGTAGTGAGTTACAAATCGGAATGTAGAATTATCCGATTGCTGATATCAATATTGAAAATGAATACCTGAATCCGGGAAATGAACTTTGCCATCCAAAAATATGGAAGAGCATATGATATCTGGCGTCACAATATCAAGCTATTAATACCTGCTATCCCTGAAATTAGAGTTTTTAGCCCCAAAATAATACAGTTTATATATATGAAATGCTAATCGCAATGTTGTTATATGTATTACATTGAAAATGGTAAGATTTGCTACCATCTCGATGACTCATGGCTCCCTTAGATGAGCGCCGACATCATGCGTCAGATATGAAATCAAATATTTATGCTGATATCAATGAAGAAACGTCAGGCATACGATTGGCCGGCCTTATTGTTATGAAAAAATAGATTGTTAAGACATTCTACAACTATGCGACACCCGTCCCACAAAATTTCTCCAATATTTTTAATATTGAATTCCCTGGTGATTCTCCTTTGATATCTGCCGACAGCAAAGCTGGCGTCATATTTTTTCAAAGAATTGGACGAAAAACTTGAGTCTAATGTTCGTCAGCCTTTAGGTTCATCAACAAACAAATTGTTTATACATTCCATAAGTATGCATCACTCGTCTGACTTCATCTCCTTGATAGTTTTAATTATCAAATTCCCTGTGATTTTTGATGTTATTATGCGTCAGAGGTGTTATATTGTGCATATAATGTTAAATAATTCCTGGTAAACAAATTTCATTCTGATGACCTCGTCGTAGTTTCAGCAATCCTACTGACGCATCAACATTTTTCTCTAAATCCAAATTAAAATAATTGCATCGTATATCAAAAATCCTTAAAAATGGGTGGAGAAGGTGAACAATATATGAGTGAAGGGGTCAAAGTAATAATAATAATAATAATGATAATTTAATAATTTAATTTCTTATTCTCCACCACTCAACGTATCAGTGCTACGAAGCCTGATATTGTCCTCCGAAATCTGAAGAACAAGATCATTTACGTGACTGAATTCTGGGCACCAGCCGATGGTAATATCACGGCCAAGGAGGGAGAAAAACGGGGGACTTATCAAGCACTTTTTTTCGAGCTGAGTAGGCTGTACCAAGGCTACAAAGTCCATCTTGTAGTTCTCATAATCGGCTGTCTTGGAGGTATGAAAGCTTAATTTATTAGCCAACTCAACAAGATTCCGGCTTGCCAGCGTCAGGCTCATTCCATCGCGAACCGGATGCAAAAGGCTGTTCTTCTGGGATCACTCTATCTGGTCCGTTAACGCTACTCTTCTTAACATTCTACAAAGATCGGTAACTCTAAGAAAGTATCCAGAGGTGAAACCTTCATCTCCAACTGTCCCGTCTGCCGCGTAAGGTCATCCGCGGCTAGAGACCTGACTCCAAGGAACAGTGTTGCCGATGTTATCTCGCGTAAATTTTCCGCTCTTGCTAACCTTCCAGGACAGAAGGAGCAGAAGCGGCTGACGTAAACGTTCCAGTTGCTTCGGGATTGGTTGCTTTAAAGAACCATGATCGTAGCTTCCGGAGCCTTCAAGTTCTCTCATATAATATTGGAGCTATATGAGGCTCTATTATGGCTTCATTCCACCGCTGGATGGCCAACTACGAAAAAAAGCAACAAGAATTATGCACTCGATCAAATTAATTTCTGAAACACATCCAAGAACTCAAACAGTTAATACAAGTGTGATCAGATATTATTGAAATATATTGAAAATTTCAAACGGTGAAAAATGGATTTCGATAAATTGAATAAGGTGGCCGTCGAAGTTGAACAATTCCTTCCAACAAAGAGACTTGTCAATCTGGAGTTGAAAACAAAACATGAAATTAATGTCTTCAAGAAAGCGTCGACTGGGTATACGGATTGAGATTCTGCACAATTCCGGACAACAAATTCAGTCGTTCTACACTGAAAATTAGCTCCTCAAAGCGTACCTCGTCGACGCTCTTTTAATGCCATCAATTTCATATTTTGTTTTCAACTCAAGATTAGCAGGTCTCTTGGGTAGAAGTCTACGAGAATGGTTACATTGCTTGAACAGGAGGAACCTCCACTTGAGGCAACCATGAAAGCATGTGAAGACAAAGATCTCTATATATTTTATTTGGGTGGGTGTACAATCAAATTTAATTTATGAACAGAAAAAACAAGATGGAAAACTTCCATCTCACGCTTAGTGTTTAAAAACCGTTTGTATAAGCAGAATCATCAGGTAATATACTCATCGAAATCAAATGCTGCATTTTACAACGTATACCCTAAAATCTTCGTTCACAAAACGAATCATTATTGGTGCAGAAACTTAAAAATGTGGAAGCTTGACTTCAATAGTGCAACTGGCTGTAAGTCATCCAAGTTCCACCGTATCCCTGTAATCTGAAGACTAGGAAATGTTACACAGTCTTTTTTATCTGATTTCATCATATTTTAACGGATAAGCAGAAAAACATCAAATGTGGATGTTTCATTATCCATTTTACCGTATTATTTTAAGATTTTTTAGTAGCATTGCATGAATATTAGGAACATAAAAATGTAACAGGAAAGCGAAAATATCCATTTATATCAAGAAACAATGTTTGCTGTTCTCAAAGAATTGCACGCAGAAAAAAGAACCTTATATTTGAGTGAAAACCAAGTTGAATCTTCTGATCTTCCAAGTACGTATATGGACAACACGACAGTTCAGTAAATTTTACAATTATAGGCAACTAACCTAGCGGATCTGATAAACGGTGGCGTTACGCTACAGCGTAACCCTAAAGTAAACCTAATGTAATCTTGAAGTGATCTCGAATTATAAAGGATAAAAGAAACAAAATAAATATCTAAATTGATGCAATTATAATTGTACGTTAAAATTTGCGTTAAAAGATACTGTAGTCATTGCAATAAGTTCATTTTTAGCTTTAGAAATTAAACAAACATAGTCCTCATCATTGAAGGTCTGCTAGAGGCGACTTCAAGCGCATCTACTTAGATCTACTCAGATGCGCTTAAAGTCGCCTTAAGCAGAATTTAATGGCAGCCACTATGTTTATTTATTTATTCTTAATTATTTTTTTTATTTATTTTGTTTCTTTTATTCGTTATAATTCGAGATTACTTCAAGATTACTTTAGGGTTACTTTATGGTTACACTGTAGCGTAACGCTTGCATTCAGCCGGTCGGCCAGGGTAAATATGAGTATCATTGATGGTTACCAGTACCAATTCTTAAGTGGTGCTCACCTGCGGATCAATAGATTTTGACGATCAGTCGGTGTTGATTATACCCACGTAGCACAAAAAATTCGCTGGAAATTTCCTGAAACTGGCAATGCAAGGTTCGGACTATTGCATTGAAAGGTTTAGGCAAGTTTTGTTTAACCAAAAAACTTTCCGCTTGTCAGGGAATATTGCATGGCAATGTTCAGGATAGTTTTGAAAATTTATTTAACTTAATTTGATGGCAGTAGTATTCTATGGCTCCTACGGCTGCGAAGTAGTTTTTTTGGCCCTCCTAAAATGTGGTGAAACATACGTGCCATGACGATTGTCCGTACTTATGAAAAAATTAGAACCAACACAAATTTTGAATTTTTTTAATTTGATTTTTTTCGTTCTTGTAAATACGGACAATAATCAGTTACATATGAACTTAGGTGTTTCCAGAGGGGAAAAAACTTCTGCGCACCCGGAGGTGTCCTAGAATACTACTGCGCATAGAATTAAGTTGAATGAATCTTACAAACTGTCCTGAACATTGCCATGCAATGTTCCCTGACAAGTGGACATTTTCTTGATTAAACGAACCTTCCTGTACCTTTCAGTGCAATATTCCGAACCTTGTATTGCCAGTTTCAGGAAGTCTTAGCCGAATTTTTTGAGCTATCTGGATAGTTTAGACGGCACTATAAATTATGAAAAAATATTTGCTACAAAATATTTATTAAATAAACACACGGTTGACTCTTAGATATATTTTCGGATCCCTGCTTAAAATGTTAGATAAACACCATTTAGAAACCAGATAGGGACCGGGTAGAATTCCATTTGGTTTCTAACCGTCTCTGACCGGTTCTTATTTTTACACTTTTTACACTTACACTTACATTTTTTTATTTTTTACAGTTTTTTACACTTATTTTTACACTTACGGTTACGAGAAATACTTTACATTTCTTATTAAGTGAATATTACATTTTTTCTCTGTGTGTAAGCTCATGTGTGAATCGACATCTTCATCGAATGAGTGTTGTACCATTTAAGCGTATTAAAGAGACCATCATTAAAACTTTAGTTGAAGGTGTAATCTTGTACTTCTCAAAATTTTGTTCAGTGAAATTATTACTTCCAAATTAAAGAGGGCTCATTGGGACCTCCTTGGTAAATTACCACAACTTAAGGGGTCAGCCCTACTTGCAACGCAATAAAAAAGTGAATTTTATCGATTTTTTTTGCTGAAAAAAAAGAAAAAATACTTTTTGGTAAAACTTTGTATATTTGAAAGATTATCATATAAACATAATTTACACTAACTTTCATTTAAGAATACAAATTATTTCATGAGTTACTACTGATACACCGTAGTATGATTTTTTGAAGGTGTATTACGGTGAGCAATACTGCTCAGGACTCGATCATCTAAAATGGGAAAGTCGAAAATATTTTCATAAATTATCAGTTTTTCTTGTCCTTAACCGAAGGATTTGGACAAAAAATTTTTTTGGCGAAATGGCGGCCAGTCAAAGTTGAGAAATCGATTTTTGTTAAAGAAAGACACATTCGTTTTTAAAATGAAAAAAAAGTTTTCGACGAAAAAAAAATTCCTTCGATTATGGCCTGCTTTTTAATATCACAAAAAAGTTTACCAACTTTGGAAATGATTGGTTGAGCGGTTTTTTAGAAATCTTGCTCACCGACTTTGAAAACGTCGTTTCGAGAAAAACGCAGTTTTAAATAGTTCTGAAACTGTTCCGCAACTATTCGAGAACGTTCGTCCTCGCGGCAGACAAATGTTGCCCAATAGTGCCGAACAAGTCACGAACTTTCCCGAACCAGTGTAGTTATGCTCAAAATGACGTCGTTCTACTATACGTGAAAATCGTGTTCTATACGCTATCCAGTTAGTATATAGATCAGTGGCCTAGACGGACCGCCTACGCTTCCGACTGAATAACTTCTACAATTTCATTCAGATTTCATTAAGACTTTCAGAAAATATTTTTGAAATAATGTACTTTCAGAAAATGTGAAAACCCAAAAATCGAATTTTTCAAAATTTGCAAGTAGGTTTAGCCCCTTAAAAATATAAATGGTCGCTTCATGCATTGAGATTTATGATGTGTTATGTATGTGATAATATAAAATTATTTCGATATACAAAATTCAAACGAAATGAGCCTTTTTTTATTAGCATGTAAGGTTTCAGCATGCTAATTAAAAACAAGTTATTAAACTAGAAAATTTCTAATTCATTCATAGAAAACTTAATATTAATACAGCATTTTATCTATTAGACTTATCTATTCAACTGTTGTGCGAATCATCAAAGCCTAGCAATGCGTTACGGCAATCATGTTAGTCCCCTTGTTGGTCGCCATGATACCTTGTTCCATGCCGATAGATTGGAAGACCAAATCTGTCGAAGAAGATGCTTATATCCGTTTCGGAGAGACTCCTTCACTGATGTTACGTCCTGAATGTGGCTTTTAGGCACGCCCAGGTATTCATAGATCTCTCTAGTATTAAGATGTCTGATAACACTCATATACACAAGCTCAGGGTTCTTGGCGATATTTATAGCAGATTAAAGTTTGCTTCTACCAGACGCATAGATCTTCAGGTCATCCATATAAAATACGTGAGTCCCCTTATGCTCACGCTGATTAATGTCACCACAGTGGTATCCTGGAGAATTTCATAGTGCGAGAGGTAGAGGCAGAAGTGTGATGCAAAAACGCAAAGGGCTCATGGTATCACCCTGAAAGATACCCCTCTGGAACGTCACGTTGTTCGTTGTCACACAGTGATTTCTAGATGAGATAGTAAATCTAGCTTTCTAAAGAGGCATCAATCTCTCTGTGCATCTCATAATGTACGGATACACCTTCAAGCTTTCCGACAGGCAGATAATAAGTCTATGAAAGGTTGATTCGAAAGCTTTCCGGTAGTCAATCCAGGCCATTGAAAGGACACGCTTGTGGGCTGCAGCATCTTTACAGACACACCTGTCAATTAGCAGGTTCATTTGACAGCCGGCTACACCTTTTTTTGAGACACGTTGTTCGTACATCTCTGGTCACGCAGGTTCAATTCGTCGAACAATCCTGTTGTTTAGGACAGTTGTAAAGATTTTATAAAGTGTGTTTAAACAACTTATTGGCCATTCCGCTACTGCGGAATGGGCGACTTTGACTTTAAATATGAGGTGGATATGCGCGCCAAATGTTGGTGCGTAAAAGTAAACTTCTTTCCCCAGAAGTTCTTGATACAATCGGTTCTAGCAGTGGAAAAGTTCTTCGTGCCTCTATGTGCTTTTTTCACCTCATCGGCAGTGATTGATGGACATTCCTCCTCAGATTTTATGAGGTTGTCGCAAAACTCCTTGAAGCGGATGATACTGTCAGTATCTTCTTTCAACTTCAGTTGATTCTCTCTGATCCATCTCTCCCTTTTCCGTATTCTTCTCCTTGCGTCAGATAACAGCCGTATTTTATCAAGAATATGCTGCATAATTGTCATCAGCTTTGACTTGTTCAATGTGTGATTCAAGATCCTTAGTTCTTGGGCGAACTTTTGAACCCTTTCCGTCAATGGTCTACCCGATGTTATGTAGTCAATTACACATTGAGCACAGACGCATTCTGTCTTGCCCATCCAATCTTCTTGTTCAGTTGATGCAAGCGTCTTTTGGTCTTTTGATCCATCGTTGGTTTTAGCCTTCGATTTGAATCATCGAAAGCTCTCGCAGCACCATAAACTTAACAATTGATGATCCAGAGGTTGGACTCGTGCGAGATATCTCCACAAAGGAAGGCATCTATTTCAGCCAGATTTTGGGGCTTAGGAGGAACTTGCATGTTGATATTCCTCGTTGTCCTGAAATCCTGATCCATTCGCTCAATGTGGGCGTAGCACCGGTTCGTCGTCGTGTTAATGAGGTTTCTTTGCTTAGCAAACATGAGTTTTATGTTTATGTTTTATCTAGGCAGAGTACCATGGTCGAATATATAAGTTTGATGACGTCTCTTATTATATTCGCTAAGTAAAGAAACCTCATTCCAAGGCAATAACATCATCTCTGCATGTACGTCATCAGAGCGATTTTTGCGGGCGCATGTTTGCACTTTGGAATGCACCCGGAAGTAGCATTTAATTATGACTCTGGCGTGTCGAATTTTTTCAATGGAATTTCATCGAAATTTTTTGCAACATTTACAACAATAAAAATTGGAGAGACTAATTAATTCGAAATAAATGAGAGCTTATTATAATGAATTCAGAAATGTCAGGAAATTTCTAATAAGTGCAAAAGTGTTCGAGAGAATTCTACAGAATTCAAGAGTCTTTTACAGCATTTGAGATAATTTTACGGAAATCAAGAGAGTTCTACTCAATACAAGAGAATTCTACACATAGCACGAGAATTCTACTTAATTCAAGAGAACTCTGTTCAACTCAAGAGAACTCTGCCAAACGTAAGAGAATTCTACTTAATTGAAGAGAATTCTACAGACTTTAAGAGAATACTACAAATTTTAAGACAATGCAGAAATAAGGAGAATTCTACTGTATTTACGAGATATTTATACAGAATTCATGAAAGTTATGATTAATTCCAGGAAATTCTGCGTAGCTCTAGAGAATTCTCCTGAATTCGAAAGAATTTTGCTGATTTCAAGAATATTCTGCCAAACCTAGGAGATTTTTCTGAATTGGAAGGATCAAACCAAATTCGAGATAATTTTAAATATTTCAAGAGAATTCTACTGAATTCAGAAGAACTATACACAACTTAGAAGAATTCTACATGATAAAGAAAATTCTACTGAATTGACGAGATAGTTTTACAGAATTCCAGAGCATGATGATTAATTAAAGGGAATTCTGCCTGACTCTAGATAATTCTCTTGAATTCGAAAGAATTCTGCTGATTCCAAAAATATTCTGTTGAAATCGAAAGAAAACATGATAATTTGACTAAATTCAAGAGAATTCTGCCGAACCTAGGAGAATTCCACTGAATTTAAGAGAATTAAGGGGGTATTTCTATTTGACCGGACCAAGAAATCGATTTTTTTGTTGATTTTTCTGATAGTATATAGTATGTAGAATTTGTACGCAAACGGATTTGTTTGGGTCGCACTTTTTAACGAAGCTGCAGCAGGGTCAACTGCGCAGAGCGGAAAGTACTCAGCCGCACGCTGTGGAGGGCCGCCTTGGCTTTCACGCAGGCAGGTCATAAATGTGTATAATAGGGTTTCCTTCCCCAATACGATGTTTCGAAAGAATTTATAGATTTGTATCCAAGTTCAAGACAAAAATTTCAGTGTTAGGTCTGAATTGTCTGAACTGGGATAAATAAAAAGTAATGATTTTTGAATTTTTAGCAAGTCAAAAACTATCCCTAAAAAATTCGAAATTCGCAAAAAGAATTCAAATGGGCGCCATTTTGTCAACTTTCAATATTTTTTATTTGTCCTAGTCGCGGCTATAGCCGTGCTCGTATATTTTAAGAATGTGTTCGATTTTTTTGCTTCAGATGACCTGGAGGAGCTGAATCATGTCAGCCAAGTATTTGTATTTGTATTTATTTATCAAGTCCCTAGGGCTAAATAGCCCTCTAGGGAACAGATGATACAATGTCAAACTAAATGTACAGTCACTGGTCTAATGAATGTTATATATCTAATATGGTAGATTAGTAAAGTAATTTCTATGACAGATAATCACAAATTGACGAGTTGTATCGTAATCCAAAAATGTAGTTTCTAGTTTATAACCAATTCAAAATAATATGAAATAAAATAATGCAAAAAATCGAACATATGTAATAAACAAAATAATAAATGATAGAAATAAGGAGCTGAAGGTAACAATGATAATGTAGATCTGAATTATAAGTTTGGATACTCAGGCATTTATATGGCTAAATAACATAATGTAGTGATAGCTACCAATGAGTGATTTCAAGGATACGGTTATCCGAATTAAAGAGATATTCGTAAAAAGATTGTTTGAAATGAAAACTAGTCGGCGGATTACTTATCGATAAGGGTACCTTGTTCCACAGTGGCGCTCCCCTCACGATAAAGGATCTCTGCAGCTTACAGGTGCTATGACGTGGAATATTAGGTACCGCTTTTCTTTCACGAAGTTTTGGCTGATGACATTGTTTGTTGTCGCTAGATTTGAAATAGCCTGAAAGATACTTAGGTGCTTGATCATGGAAAATTTTATACAGAAGATTGCCCATAAACAATTGTCTTCTCTTCGCAACATTTGGAAGGCCTGCTCGCTGCCTGTATGATCTTATATGCTCATCCTTTGTTATATTATAAATGAATTGAATGCAAGCATTCAGTGCTCGCTTCAATTTATAATTTAGTTTGAACGATATATCGTCTTAAGCGACACACCCATATAGTCAAAAAATGGAAGAATTAAACTCTTAACTAGGAGTAACCTTGTAGGTGTTGGCAGTGATTCCTAATTTCTTTTCAGTTGCTGGAGTAATCTAAAGGTCTTCCTTGAAATGTTCATTACGTGTTCTTTCCACGAAAGGTTACGGTTAAGCGTGTAACCTAAGTCCCTAGCCACATCCAAAAATTCAATTTCCAGGTCATTAATTAGAAGGAGTGGAAAGGTCGCTATTGTTTCTGGTGATGGGGAAGATGAAGGTCCTATGATAATAGCCTTGGTTTTTTTAGGATTAATCTGGAGCCCATTTTTTTGTGTCCAACGCACTACGCAATCAATATCCTCCTGCACTTGCTCAAGCATCCTTATTATATTCGAAATTGGTCCAGAAAGATAAAGTTTGAAATCCTCAGTATATTTATGACATTTGCAATGTTTTAGTTCGCTGCCCAAGTCAGAAGTGTAAATATTAAAAAGTAGGGGTGCCAAGGGGTGCCAAGGTTCGCCTTTCCCATTTCTCACTTGTTGAAATCGATTGGATAGATACGATGTAAACCATAATATGACCGATTTAGACAGTTTTAACGATTTCATTTTATATAAAAGAAGCTTGTGGTTGACCATAATGAACGCTTTAGAGAAGTCAAATAATACTACTATTGTGATCTTCTTTTCAACTATAGCAATATTAAAATCAGTTCTTGTTCTGATAATTGCTGTTTCTGTGCTGTGCCTAGCCCGGAAGCCCGATTGCATAGAATCTATTAGTTTATTTGTATCGAGGTATGTAATCAAATGCTTATTGACGATCCGTTCAAGAGGTTTAGAAATGGCACAAAGAAATGAGATCGGACGATAGTCTCTTGGAGAGGATGGGTTGCGTACTTTGGCCACAGGGTGAATTATTGCATTCTTCCAGCAATCAGGAAATATACCCACTTGGAGTGATGTGTTGTAAATATGGAGTAGGATAGGGAAAATTACAGGAAGTGCAAGGTGAATCATCTTAATTGATTTCCCATCTGTACCTACAGCGTTAGACTTAATTGCCAAACCCGTTTCCAAGAGAGCTTCAGGAGTTATATCGGAAAAATAAGAATCGGTGTCGCTGAATTTTGAGCTCTGTAAGCTGAGGTTAGAGGGCCTCATAGGCGATAATGGAGGCAGAGAGAAAAATACCTTCAAAAGTTAATTTCGAGGAAAATGATTAATAGTAGATTCATGCTTAGGAGGTATGAGATATAAACGCCTTAGTAGATGCCAGATGTTTTCATTTTTATTTCTGTTTTCGATGGAGTTATAATTGTATTTGTTTGATTCATCCCTGAGTTTTGTTTGTACTAAATTCCTTAGCTTACGAAACTGAGTTTGTAATATGGGATTATTAGTACGTTTAGCCTGTCTACGCATGTTATCACGTTCCTTCATGAGATCTTTAATTTCGGAAGTAATCCATGGAGCCGGTTTTTTAGATTTATTAGGAATATGTAACGGTGCAAACTGGTCGAATGCTGATATTGAATAGTTATTTAGATAATTAATTTTATTATTAATATCAACCTCAAATATCGTTGTGGTGTCGTTTCAAAGACACATTTTTTCAAATAACATAGCGCCCCCTATTATTTCTTTTTTGATTGATAACCATGTATTTTTTCCAGACTGATATCTGCCTGAAAATATAAGAAAACCTCCATTCAAAAATATTAACAATTGTATTTTTTATGAATTTTTGAAAAAACGCCTGAAAAAAGTTCGGTCTAATTGAAATATCCCCTTAAGCAAAGTTAAAGAGAGTTTTACATATTTCAAGAGAATTCTGCTGAATTCAAGAGAATTCTGCAACGATGGGAAGGCACCTACCTGGCAGTTGTCTATCGCCTCAGGTCATTTTTCTCATTTTTCGTTCAATTCGATAATCAAAATTTTTCATTCTTTTAACAAAATTCCTTCTCTCTGATGCTCTCGCTTGTAGTTTAGAAAAAAGCACGAATTCAGAGTGACGTCCCCGTCCTTCGTCTCATATGAGAGTCGGAGCACAACTCGCGTAAGAAGACTAGAACTAATGAGAGTGAGAGGAGGGACCGAGGAAGAGACACGACTGCCAGTTCAGTACTTAGCAGCGTGGCGGCGCGCTGTCGGTGTCAGGGTGTCGTCGTGCAAGACGTCATCGTGTACTACCCGCTGACGTCATTAAGCGTTAATGGACACGGTGCACCTAAAAGTCCGCCGCAGCAACATGATCGTGGTTCCGTAGTAATCTTGTACGAGCGGGAATCTCATCCACTGCGCATTTGCTAGAAAACCTCTTCTTTTCAGTCTCTGGCGAAGAGATACTTCCACTGCAGCCAACCCCGCAGAATCTGACAGTTGTTGTTGTTGTGGGTTCTTTGATTTATTTGAACTGATGAAGTTAGTTTGTTAAAGTAATAATTGATAGATAAAATTAATCAGTAAGCTTTCATTTAATATAATTCGTCAAACTCTTATATTTCAGGCTAATATTTCATTTAGTTTTTCAAATCAATATTGAATTCAAGTGATTGAATCTAAGTAAAGTGAATGAAATTTCAACAAATGCTAGCATTTCTCTCAAATACTAGCCGTAGAACTCTTATAGGTATTCTAGGCTAGTATTGTGTCTGTCCGCTGACAGCTCATGTATTTCTGATTCGTAAAACTAAACTCATTTCCCCAGTAAATTTCCACCGAACGCGTCCTCGGGTTGCGGATAGAGGGTCCCTGTGCTAAGGGCTCCTGCTGAATATGGTTGAAATAATTAATGAGCAGTCGCGGAAAATTGTCCAGGGACGGTCCCAAAGAAATAACCTATAAGTGGAGGTTTAACAACCGTGCCGAAAGCTGAATGGCACCTGGGTGCCATGCAGCTGGGCGCAGCTGCAAACATTGCCGATCATCCTAGAGTTCGGGGTGCTACGATTCCAGCATTATCCCTGTTCACCGAGGCTTTATGGTGCGTATGCACACTCTGTAGTGCCAGAAACATCCAGAACTTCAGCACGTTTCGATTCAATGATTGCGAAATCAACGTGCTCACTTCTGGAAAAATGAATATGTACGCGAAGCGCTTCCCCAACCGCTCCCTGATCAAGCTGCAGGCGAAGATAAGGAAGCGATATTAAGACCAGCCGCGGAAAGAAGGCACCTTCTGAGAGATGATCCCGATTTCAGGACAAGCTTGCATCCACTAAACAAGAAAATTAGATGGGCAAGAAAGAATGCGTTCCATTTTCAGTGTGTGATTGACTACGTAACATCTGGTAGACCCTTCACGGAAAGAGTCTGAAAGTTCGCCCAAGAATTGAGGGTCTTGAATCACACACTGCACAAGTCAAAGCTGCTGACATTCAAGCAGCATATTGTTGAAAAAATACGGCTGCTTTCTGACGCAGAGGATAATACAGAAGCGGGAGAGATGAATCAGAGAGAATCAACTGTTTCGCGCTGACTTATCGCGCCTCTTCAGCGATCTCCCTGTTTCTTTCAAAAATCCACCCAGTCCAAGGACTGGGTGGAAAAAGTTTATTCCTGCACGCCAACACTTGGCCCGCATATTCATCTTATATTTCAAGTCAGAGACGACCATTCTGCAGTGACTGGTATTAGGACGCACTATACTCCTACCGAAAAATTACAACTTGTCCAACCCAGAGAATTAAAGTCCAATAACTTTTCTGAACACAATGTATAAGATATATACAGATGCCCTGAACAACAGGATTATTTGACGAATTGAGCTTGTGTGGTGAGAGGTGTACGAACAATGTGGCTCGAAAAAAGGTGTAGCAGGCTCTCGAGAGAACCTGCTGATTGACAAGTGTGTCTGTAAAGGTGCTGCAGCCCATCAGCGCATTTTTTTAATGGCCTGGATTTACTACCGGAAAGATTTTGATTCAAACCCTCATAGACTTACCATCTGTCTGTTGAAAAGCTTAAAGGTGCATCTACACATAGCGAGGATCATAGAGAGGTTGATGCCTCTTCAGAAAACTAGATTTACTATCTCCTCTAGAAATTATCGTTTGACAACGAACAACGTCACCTACCATAGGCGCGTCTTGCAGGAAGATATCATGAGCCCTTTACTTTTTTGTTATTAGACATTTTGATACTAAAGAGACCTATTCATACCTGAGCGTGCCTCAAAGCCGCGTTCAGGATGTAATATCAGTGAAGGAGTCTCTCCGAAGCAGATACAAGCATCTTATTGCACTGATTTGGTCTTCCAATCTGTCGGTGTTGAACAACGTATCTACGACTAACATGCTTGCCTTCCCGGTTCTACTCTACTCGTTTGGGGAGGTTCAATGGACGATTAACGAGCTTCCGGCCCTTGATATCACCACACGTAAGATCACGCGCGGACTTTTGAATCTCCAGTGTCTTCACTAACGAATTATTCTTATTACACCTTACATCATTGCAAATGTCAGAGGTCCTCTCCAAAAATTGTTCAGGAAACACGAGCTGATTGGCGAAGGAGCATTCCTTTACAAAGCCGTGGAGCAAGCGGCCGAAACCATGGTCTGAATTTTAACATCAGAAGTGAGGAAAGTGCATTACCTCATCAAAATGCTTCACTTCTGAAAGCCGAAGTAAAGAAAGCAGAAGTAGGAAATTTCCCCCAAGAGCTACTCGACAAGAAAATGCACGGAAACTTTCACAGAAATGTAGAAAAACAGTCCTTGTCGAAGGAGCAAACATTTGCATTCCTCAGATCATCAGGACTTAATTCAGGTGTAGAGAGTTTTATTTTCGCATGCCAGGTTGGTGTTATTTCCACCTTAGCATACCGTGACCGCATTTTATGTCATGAAGTTTCCAGCGATGGGTGCAGAGCGTGTCACGCACACCCTGAGTACCTAGAATACATACTACCGGGGTGTCCCACCCACGCAGGAACGACGTACATCTACTCATATAATGCGGCCCTAAAAGTGCTTTATTGCCATATTTGCGGCTCTTACGGTGTTGGCCGCGATCCTGCCCTACCGAACGCCTCAAGGGAGATAGAGTCAATTGTCCGAAACGAGAAGTTTCAAATCGGGGCCTGGCATCGTTCTCCAAGATTTCAAAAAACGGACCTGTCGTGTCCTCAAGACACACAAGTGTTTTGCCGGCCTGTCATCGTAATTTCATTGTGCCACCCATCTCACAGTCGTGAGACGTGGCCGTGAGTGTGCTTTACCACGGTTCTGCTGGGAACCGGTGTCACTTTTAGATGGCAGTTGCTCTCAGTGGGACCCTGAAGTGTTTGTTTAAACCTTTTTTCAAATCATACATGATTAAATAAAGGCTGAAATACCACCACAGTCTCGCGACTGTGAGATGGGTGGCCACAGGGCGCAACGAAATCAGAAGAGAATCTATCTCCTTCGGAGCAAAACGTTGCTCCTTCTATATAACGCTTTTTCTATAGTAAGTGTGTGTAAATATAATATTAAGATTACAATATCCTGGTATTAAATTCAGGAGTTTGCGTTCGCTGCGTGAGATGTATCATCGCGGAACGGAAGAATTGATATGCCACCACTTATGCATATGCATGATCTTATGCTTGGCGATATCAAGGGCCGTAAGCTCGCTCTTTGTTCATTGAACCACCTCAAACGAGTCACGGATGCCCTGAGGTTAATTTTTTTCGAAACTCTTGTCACGTCAGAAATTATTGCAGATCTTGATTCTAGAACATTTTTTACGTTCAAACACGCAATGACGAAAATCGTAGATAGTTCCATTTTTTAAGGCCACTTTGAAAAAAATTTGTTTGTTTTTTATTATACGTATACAGTTAATGTATATTTGTAAAGTAATAATTAGTAACAACAATTTTTCTAAAAACAAATACAAATATTACGTCACACATGACTACTATTGTAAGAACATATGGCTTTGAGTAATTGTTGATCATATTGAGCATGATTTGGTGAAACTTTATATCTACTCCACGTCGACAGAATATCAAAATGGACTGATTCCACAGCTTGCTCACTATAAAAACCGAGACCTTTTCTGCATACGGAACAAAAATCAACGGCGTGTTGAAATACTGCGTGCACTTTTGGAGTAACTGAAATGTTTAAATCCAAGTAACTTGTTTTAAATTTCTGGATGAATTGTTCATATTCTGCATGCAGGGCACATTCAAAACAATATTAAACCACATTCTTGAAACTACTCAATGCAACAACGTATTTTAAACATTCTAGATTACTTTTCGCTCGGAGAACATCAATTTTACTCAGCAAAACTTTGCAATAATTTCCATTGAAGCCGGCACCCCCCGTAAATAACTTTTCGTTTCACATTGCTCTCTTCAATTCAATCGTTTGTTACCTTTTTTTATTATTAACATTTTCGGACCATGCTTGATGATTACTTAAACAGTTATCGACCCTACGAGACTCGCCATGTTCTTTCAATCCGTTGCACACTGCATTTTACTACTTTTAATGCATAAAGATTAAGCAAGAACAATTCACTTGACACACTATTCATCGACGCGACACTCGATGTTATTAGTTCGCTAAAACGAAAGATACTAAATTTGAGAATGGAACAGCATGCAAAAGGACAGAGCGCAACTTTTCAAGTGAATTGTGTATGTTTTGATTTTTCACCTACACTGTTAGAAGTATGTCCATGAAATTTCATGAAAATGTTAGTGGAGCTCTTTACACTACGGTTAGTGGAAAACTCATTGAAAATGCATGCAGCACTGAAATTCAACTAGTCTTATTGAAATCCCAATGCAACTTTTGAAACTATTTTAAGAGAAGGTACATTGAATTTTTTGTAAATTTCCAGGAATATCCTATGGACATTCCATTTACGTCACATACAAAACTTCTAAATTTAATTTCATGAATTATTTTTAAATTTTTCTTCATATTTTCATTTAGGTTTATTAAATTTAATAAAAAATGTTACTTCATTTTTAATGCATGTTTATAAAATTTACGTAAACCACAGTGAAATTTATTCAGCCACCAACAATATTTTATTGTGCAAGCAATCGAAACAGGTTTCAGAGTCAATTTTATGAAATTTCAATAACTTTTGCTTCAAAATTAAGTTTCATGTCACTGAAAATTAATGAATATGGTCCAAAATTAATTTTCAAAGCCAAATTTATGAAATTTCAGTGACATAAGTCATTGAAAACTGACTGAAATTTCAGGAAATTTTTAACAGTGTATACGTTTATATGTTATGTCTGTAAATAAATTGTTTGGCACGATGGATCAACCTTAAAGAAATTCTTGAATACACCAGTTAAAGTATTGTAAGGTAGCGTGTATTGAGTTTTACAGAGATAAAATATTTTTATATCTATTATAAAAGTACTTAAATCTTATTTATGCCGTAATAATGTATGTCAACATAAAAAAGCGTTCTGAAAAGTTTATTTTGCTGCAAAATTAAAGTATCATAATTTGTAAAAAAAATGTTATTTTCAAAGTGGCCTTAAAAAAACGGCACTATCTGCGATTTCCGTCATTGCGTTTCTGAACGTAAAAAATGTTCTAGAATCCAGATCTGCAATGATTTACAAAGTGAAAAGACTTTCGAAAAAAATTAACCTCAGGGCACCCGTGGCGTAGAGTAGAACCGAGACAGCAACTATGTTAGTCACAAATACCTTGTTCAACGTTGACAGATTTGAAGACCAATTCTGTCGCAGGAGAAGCTTGTATATGCTTCGGAGAGACTCCGTCCCTATTACGTCATTATTTTTCGAGAAAAAAAGGACTGCGTTGGAAAAACAATAAAAAAAAAGAAAAGAGTTACAGATATGCGGTCAGTCACACTTGTCTCCTTTTCCAGGTTTAAGTGGGCGGGGGGGGGGGGGGGGCTACGAATTTACTGACTGGTTACGGAGACGTGTTCAGTCACGCTCGTCCCCCTTTTTCAGTTTAAGTTGAGGAGGGGGGCTAGGCATTAGGAAGGACCAAATTATACGAAAGTTTCTGAATCTAATTGTATGCTTATAGTGATCGAATTTCGCTCATAATTGATATGTGATCTCTTCTAAATTACCTTTGACTAAAAAAAACATTTCCCTTCCCATCCCCCTCTCCTGTAAGGGTGGAGGGGGAGGGACAAATATCGTAAAAAAGAGCCAGTTCACGATCGTTGTTTTCCACGTGTGAAGTGTGCTGGTGCGGTCGGCTAAGGCGTTAAAGGCGATAAAATATATCATATTTAGAACAGTCTTACATAAATGTACATCAGTCGCAACATGATGGGAGGGGAGGGAGGAGGTGACGAGTCGCATTTTACTGTTGATTCGAGAGGGAGTTTAATTGAAAATGACGTCGAGGACGCTCCTAGAATTGCATTGTCCTTTATTTGGACTGGCTAAAAGTGTGAACGAACAAATTCTTTCTTCAAATGCTGATGTTTTGCTACACTGCCAGAATATTAGATATTCTTTAGCCCTGGCTTCGACCAATCCAAAACAGGTTGCCATCTTCTCTTGAGTAGCTGATGTTGTTGCTGATGATATAGACTCCATTTACCCTTAGGCATCTTTGCCAAGGGTCTCTCGCACAAGAATTATACACCTTATCAAAGCTCTTCACGACAAGTATTACTATATCTGTAAAATGTTAAACAGGGGCAAAAAATACCTGGAAAACAGGAGGAGTACACACAATACATTCCTGACTGTCAAAAAACTTCATCTGACGTATGTTCCTGCAAGTGCAACATGCACCTTCAGTGTGATAGCAATGAAATGAATATAACTATGATCAGCTGGTTGGAATTGACTGTTCTTGCCCTGTCGACAGGAAACTTCCTGTGATAGAGAGAAAGTTTCTTTATGAAGCCAGTGCTAAAGAATATCTAACATGCTGGCAGTGTAGCAAAACATCAGCATGTGAAGGAAGAATCTGTTTGTTCAGACTTTTAGGCGGTCCGAATAAAGGAACATAAAATTTTTGACCGAGCTTCCGCGACATCATTGTCAATCAAACTCCCTCTGTAATCAAGACTAAGATGCGACTCGTGATCGTCACCCCTCGAGAAAACAGCCTCGCTCGCTTTCGAAACGTCTTGATTTGTCTGGCTGGCACGTTGCGCGCAGCGGTAAGGCGAATTCCTGGAACGGGCTGCCGCACACCCAGCTTGGCCATTGGCGAACACTCGCTGCGGTTCAGCCCCCCCCCCCCCTCCCCTTCAATCATATTGCGGCTGTTGTACGTTTACGTAAGACTGTTCTAAATATGATATATTTTAACGCTTTTGACGCCTTAGCCGACCGCATCAGCTCACTTCACACGAGGAAAACAATGACCATAACCTAGCTCTTTTTACGATATTTGCCCCCCCCCCC
>CAKNXH010059128.1:0-11162 GCA_932178445.1 Andricus quercusramuli
GATATTTTAGACCAATTAGGCGGAGCACAATATTTTTCAGTTATGGATTTGGCGTCGGGATTCCATCAGATTCCCATGGATACTGATTCCATTGAAAAAACAGCTTTTACCACGCCTTACGATCACCTGGAATTCACTAGAATGCCTTTTGGATTAAAAAATGCACCCGCAACTTTCCAAAGGGTTATGAATCAGGTTCTGAGTGGATTACAGGGGATCGAATTGTTAGTATACATGGATGACATAGTTATCTATGCAACTTCTTTAGAAGATCACAATCAGAAACTGAGGAAACTTCTTAGCAGATTAAAAATGGCTGGACTAACCCTTCAGCCAGAAAAGTGTCATTTTTTAAAGAGGGAAATAGTTTACCTTGGTCACATAATTACGCGAGAAGGAGTAAAACCCGACCCACGTAAAATCAGCGCTGTCAAAGAATTTCCAGTACCAAAAACCAAGAAAAATATTAAACAGTTCTTAGGGTTAATAGGATACTACAGAAAATTCATCCCTAATTTTGCTAAGACTGCAAAACCATTGACATATTTACTTAAAGATAGAATCCGTTTCATTTGGACAGACTCCGAACAAAGAGCTTTCGAAATTTTAAGGGACATAATTTGTTCAGAACCCATCCTCCAATACCCTGACTTTGCTAAGCCTTTCCTCTTAACAACAGATGCTTCCAATTATGCTATAGCTGGAGTACTTAGCCAGGGTGAAATTGGCAAAGATTTGCCAATAGCTTTCGCTTCGAGAACTTTAAACAAGGCTGAGTTGAATTATTCTACAATTGAAAAAGAATTGTTAGCAGCTGTTTTCTGTATCCGTCATTTTAGGCCTTATCTATATGGGAGGCGTTTCACCTTGGTAACAGACCACCGACCCCTGGTGTGGCTTTTTAATTTAAAGGACCCTGTTTCCAGACTCGGGAGGTGGAAGGTCAAGCTGGGCGAGTTTAGCTTTGTGGTCGTGTATAAACCTGGAAAAATAAATAGTAACGCAGATGCGTTGTCAAGAAATCCTATCGGCAAGTTGGAAGACTTTCAACCTCTTGCGCTGATTGACGAGAAACTTGTTCCGATAACTGCAGATCGCGAACATGTCTTCTGTATCTCAGCTCAAACAGAGAAAGAAACGAATCTAGTTGCCGAAGAGGTAGATTGGACTGGAACCCTTTGCCGAATGTTTAAAGAAAATGAGATTCTGGAGTCTCTGGAAAGTGCTAGCCAAGGAAAATTATATGTCTGTGGTTCAGGCGTGGTGCCTGAGGGCTGTGTGCCTGAAAAGCGAATCTTAATTGATTCCGATGTGGGACCTATTGTGCCCGGAGGCTGTGTGCCTGGAAAGAGAATCTTAATTGATTCCGATGAGGGCTGTTTGCCTGGAGGCTGTGTGCCTGAGAAGAGAATCTTAATTGATTCCGATGAGGGATCTATTGTGCCTGTAGGCTGTGTGACTGAAAAGAGGATCTTGGATCCCGATGAGAGACTCCAGAGTGGTATCAAAATAGCTCGAGTTTTTACGTTGGTTGAAACCTGTATTATTTATAGTAAAGACAAGTTATGGATGGGAAAGGGACCAATAGCTCATTTCGCCTCGCTTGACGGATCCTTGCAGTCTGAAATCAATGATGAATTGATAAGGGTCGGACTGTTTTCACCTGAAGATTTGCGTGCTGGGGTTGTCAAGCTTGGGGAAGTAATAACCTTCAATAAGAAAGGAAGGTATGTTTTCAGTTTGATGGTTAAGAATCAACAAGATGAACAGTTGCTCATAAACAACTTATCAGCCTCTGTTCTTGCTCTGAGGAAAGCCATGGAGACCCTGGGCGTGACCAGTGTAAAAATCTCTAAGACAGGAAATAATCTCCCAGAATTAAGCTTGACTACCTTTGAGCAAATTATTAGACAGCATTTTAATGAATCAGGTCTAATCGCAATGATTTGTACTGGCGAAATAATTATTCCTGATAAAAATGAAAGGGAGGGAATAATTAAAGAGTACCACGAGTCAATTGCGGGAGGACATAAAGGAACCTCTAAAACTTACTGGGCTATTAGATCAAATCTCTATTGGGAAAATATGAAAGAAGATTGTAAACGAATTGTTGGACAATGTAAAAATTGTCAAAGAAATAAGTTAGTTCGGAAGGGAACTCGCATGCCAATGATCATAACAGATACCCCCAAGGAACCGTTTGAAAAAATTCAGATCGATTTAGTGGGACCACTTCCCGCTACCCCCAAAGGAAATACTCACATCTTGACTATTCAGTGCAATTTCTCTAAATATTCGGATGCACTTGCCCTCAAGGATACCGACTCTGTTACAATTGCTCGTGCACTTGCCGAGGAATTCATTGCCAGGTATGGGGCCCCCAAAACTATTCACACGGACCAGGGACGAAATTTAATCAGTAGGGTGATCAAAACCCTTTGTCGGATCTTTAAAATTCGAAAAATACAATCTTCTGCTTACCATCCACAAAGCCTTGGTTCCTTAGAGAGAAGTCATCAATCTCTCATAGAATATATTAGATTATTCGAGGGAGCTGGGGACTGGGATGATTGGCTGAGATTCGCTGTGTTTTCCTACAACATCAATGTTCATGAGTCCACCGGATATGCCCCTTATACGTTGGTGTTCGGGAAAGAGGCTTATTTTCCCACTAGTTTTCCATCTGGACTTCCAGACCGCACCTATTGCGATCACTTGAAGGAACTTTTCTCGAAGTTGGATAACATCCATTCTCAGGCTTTTGAAAGGCTCCAGATTGCTAAGGAAAAGGCAAAACAATATTACGATAAAAAATCTAACCCTAAATTCTTTAAGGAAGGAGCTCAAGTATATATAAAAAAGGAGGTTCGGGAAAGTAAGAAATTCAGCCCTTATTTCTATGGCCCATTCGTCATAAAAAAATTGTTAGGGGACAGGAATGCTCTTATCGAAATTCGACCAAATTACACTAAGGTGATTCATTTTGATAGACTGAAACTTTGCGCTTACCCATGTAATGATGGATAAAAATAATTCGAGTACAGCTATTGAATGCGAATTACTGCATTTTCTTAAATCACCCAAAAGATATGTAAAAACATATAATTAAAAAGGGAAGAAATTTTCCCTCTTTAAATTGTAGTTGACAAAAAACACCTGAAAAAAAATATATATATAATAAATGAAAATACATTTCTCAAATTATGACTTGATTTACTACTAAATCTACAAAAGATAAATTAATATTCCAACATCGATCGAGATATTGATTCGGATCGATAGGAACGGGCCCTAATTTAAATAATACGCCCCTGAGAATCTATGGCCCTTATGAACTTGTCAAAGGGAATCATTTCCATCTCAAGTGTCCCATAGGAAATCTGAACAAATTCAAAGCAACACGTTTTTTGACACAATCTCTTCAGGAATCATTTTAATTTTCGAAATTAAATCCATAATATTTTAAAACGGATGATCCTAAATCGATCTATTGAAGGATATCAATAAAATGGCATTGAGTAGAATTTTGAGGATCGTTACCGAACCCGTAAGTAGTTTATTCTTTCTCCCTTCGAAATTTTATTATT
Organism: Andricus quercusramuli; assembly: GCA_932178445.1. NCBI lineage: Eukaryota > Metazoa > Arthropoda > Insecta > Hymenoptera > Cynipidae > Andricus > Andricus quercusramuli. The sequence continues at coordinate 3,588 of CAKNXH010059128.1, forward strand.
ACAATCCGTTACTTCAATATTATAAAAACGGATGCTCAGAATAAAACTACAAATGAGTTTAGTCCTAAATGTCTTTCTCTGAAAAGAATTATTTTTGAGAAATTTTAAAAATACATTTCCTTGTCCTCTTATTTAAATTATATATATGTATATTCATTCATTGAGAATTGACCCTTGTAAGCTCAATATTATATTACTTAATCAGAAGTTGAAAATTACACTTAATCGATTGAAGATTTAAACTTTTAGTTCAAGATATATCTCTTGAGTTTGAGGTGTAATTATTTCATTGAAAAATACATATTTTCTTTTGTATTATTTTAATTGTATAAATTTAATCATCCTGTATTAATAGTTGGAATTCTGAGCTGAAGTTAATTTGATAAGATTTAATTGATGTGTAATTTAAATATAATCGAAAATTAGAACGCGACTAGTAATATCAGGGTAATTATATAAAATTAAAATTATTACAGACTCAACCCTTTAAACACGCGGAGGGAGCAGTTTTTTTCCGAAGGGTGAACGGAACCTGGCAAATCAATTGTGGGAATTGTGGCGAGGAAACAGATCCTCCTCTATTTCCAGAGGAAAAATTGAAAAGGGCACATCTTCACTTGTTGATGTTAGATTATTTTGCGGTTCCAAAGGGGTGTTACAGTTGTGGACAACCGGTCCTAAAGGTACAAGATGTATCAGATTGCGAGTTCTGCTTGGAGGTTATTAAAAGGAATAAAGACTCTAATCAGCCGTCTCTCACAGTGCGCTGGGTAGTAGTAGACTTCAAGGGTAAATTGAGGGGTGACAATAAGGAGGAATGGCTGGTGGAGACCCACCCGACTCGAGAGGATGAGCCTCCAATTCAAACCCTTCTTTACGTGGGACTTTACGAGACGTATAGTAATACGTTTACCTTGGTCTGAACGAGTGATATTGACGACGTTGAAGAAGAAATTAATAATTCCGAGTTGGAAAACATCTTCGACCTTGATTCCCCGGAGGCTGAGCAGTTGCGAATTCAGAACATGAATGTTTCCAGTGATGAGGGCAGTGAGATGAATTCTCCGGAATCGATCTCTAGGGGAGTCTCTCCCGACTCACTGAGCCTTTCTCGGGACTCGGACGACCCGAATTAGTTTAAAGATTACCTAACCTAAAAAAAGTGGAAGTGTCAGTTCCCTTAAAAATTTATCTTTTCTTTTTGTTTAAATTTTACATAATTTACAATATATACATGTATGTATGTATGTGTGCATGTGTATTCTGATGCGTATGTGTGCTTCCATGTCAATGTGCGTTTTTGTGTACGTGTACTTGCATGGGAATGTGTTTTCTTGTTTGTGTATATTTGTATAAATAATAATCGCTGTGTAAATTAGATAAAATAAACTTTTATTATTAATTTTCGGTTGTCTCTATCTAGTTTAAATGAGTTTTAGCTTTTAAAATACTTACTTCTATTTTTACAAGCTCAGGGTCAAAGTCCTTTCTTTATATTCCATTTTTCCTTCCTTTCACGTATTAGTTTCTTTAACTAGATGAATCTGGAGAGGACCATTCTTTTAAAGTTATCACCTAGCTCGTAAAAATCTCGGTAAAAACAACAACTCGGCACACTGACCACTCATAAATCAGAACTGACACTTAACCATGTCACTGGATGATAAACAGACGTCGGTCGTAAAAGGTTGATATACGCGTGTATATCAACTTTTCTTTGCGGGGGGAGTAATTGTAATGGCATAGGTCGACCTGCGTACTAAGTTTTGATAGATGGCGTTGAGGGCGCTAAACAATCATGGCTGGCATTTCAAATCTTGGCGCGAACGAATCTTGAAGGGACGAACACAAGTTAATGGAAGTTCTGATAATTTTAATTATTTGAATAAAACCCAATTAATTTGGGTAAATTCGATCAGAATCTAATAATTCTTGAGGAATTATTTACATTTTAAGAGTAATTATTATCTTCCTACTCTCAATAATGGCAAACTAGAATAATAATATAAGGAATGCGCATTAGTTATTAGTCGGCAACCTAGAGGAGGCTTGAGTGTATTAGAAGTAAGGAACGTATGATCTAGATTGTAATTTGATAGTAAAGAGCGAAGACTGAAAGCCGCTCGAGTTCAAAGGGTGTCGGCGCCACGCTGTCGTGGCGGGAACCTTTGAAGGCGCGAGTTTGGTGCTCGTAAACCTGTCATGGTTTTAATGAAGTATGAGATCTTTGGACGATTCGCGGGTCGCTTGTTGGAACTTGTTGGAAACAAGTTCGGGACTCGCGAGACCGCGGAGGCGTGGATTTCATACTTTGACCTATTTTACTATTGGTTAAAGGTGATGACGATTTTTATATCCTGGATTGTAACTGGTTAGAGTAAAACGCGTGGGGTAGCTCCCACCATTATCTTCGCTCTCGCCGAGGGTCTGTCGGTTTTTCCCCGAGAGAAAAAAGTCAGTTCTCCGTCAATCTCTCTACCAGCTTCAAATAAAAAACCCTGCGACACTTTTAAAGATTGTGGACTTAGAAGATTAATTGAATAAATCTGAGTTCGGACTTAGAATATTTTGGGTGCAAAGATTTTTGAGTTTAACTTTCAATGATAATTTCGTCTCAGCTGGTAGTTGGTTTAACTCGAGAACTGACATTCAATTGATTCAAAGTTAATATTAATAAAATAAGGATTATGATTCTTCCTTGAAAACGTAAATTCAAATATTGTTGAATAAAATTGCTGGAGCTGTAAACTATTATGAACAATTAATTAATAATAATAACTCGAATATAAATAAATATTGAGTTTCTCTACAATCATGTGTCTTTATTGTGTTGAAACCACTTTTCGCGGCTTTTGATTTCAATCAAAATAAATCAACGGAAGAATTAACTCTAACAACCAATGGCAGCCAAGCTGAGAATTCTACAGGAGAAGAAATTCGATTCCAGCGCTGGTGGCCATTACAATTGGCGCAGTCGGTAGGACATTTCCGTTGTGCCGTACGAAAGTGGGTGACTGGACCAGAATTCAAATTTGAAATTCAAGGTCGCTGTCTTATCAGAACTGGATTTTTCCCTGACCATTAAAATTCAAACTGCTGAAATGAAATGTCGCTAACCATCGAGGAAATAGAATTGATCAACCTAATCTTGGATTCAACCTCTTCAATTTGGCAACCATCGGTCTGTATCAGTTTTGAAGACCGATGGGAAATTTATTTTCCTACCAGCATTGGAATACTCAAGTTCATCGAACCTACCAATTTCAACCCAGATAGTGACTTCAGTGACTTCGATTACGATTACGAGCCGGAAATCCAACTTTGTAAAATCAAGGTCAAGGAGAATCATTATGAGGTTCTATTGGAACTTCAACCGAATAGACAAGCGATCTTCCACATAGGAAAAGAAAACGTCTCCTTTCTTTAACCGAAGAATTGATCATAAATTCCTCGAACAATCAGATTTCCTGTGCATTTCGGACAACCCGGGGATGGAATTATAGTAGTTTCTGGGCCCGAAAGTGTGCATGAAGTCTGACAGAGGATAAGACCTCTCACTGTTCCTGATTCCCTGGACCCGCGAAGGGTACTGGCACCGTTGGACGGCCCGTGAAGGGTGACGCACCGAGGGACTGAAGGATGTCTTGTCTCCCCGACTAGGAACTCACTGGAACTCTGCAGAAGGGCCTTCTGGACAATCTGCAAGGAAACTTTCCGTAGTGAAGTGCTGTGAGCAGTGAAGTGAATTTGGCTAATTAGTGAAGTGAAAAATTGGATTAATTGAATGCTGAATGATGAGCGAGCCTCGATAACTCTAGAGCCGAACGACAAGTAGTAAGTCTGAAATAATTTTGTGAGCTCAGGTTTCAAAGGATTAACTTGAATTAAAATACATTTAGTTAAATGGTCATTTATTTCGAATTACATTAAATAATCCTAAATTAAGATTTTTAGCATCGAATTAATATTATTATATTAATTATAGGTCTTACGATTGATTAATCGAATCATATCTAAACTCTTAAAGGAATAAGTATCAATTTAATTTTAAATTACTAAACCTTGAACATTATAATTAATAAATAACACAGGATATTATAATTTACCTGGTTATAAAAATATATATATATATATTATAATTATCCTTGAAACCTGAAACGTTGATAAAATGCCTAGAACTAAGGTATCAGGAAAGGTTAAAGATAAGCGAACGATGAGAACCAGGAGTTCACAAAATCCTCCAAGGATTGATAATGAAGTTCGCACAATGAGAGATCAGGATCCTCAGCCTGGGCCCTCTAGGGCTCCTGACGGTCCATTTAATAGTAGAGCCTCAGAAGTTGCAAGGCCCCCTGATCTGCTATTTAGGGACCGTTCCGTCGGTTCTCCGGGTGTTGACTCTTTGCTGAATAATCGTGGTATTCCGAATGATCCGTTTATCAACCATGAACTAGTTCGTCATGAAACTTCAGTCCAAGATTATTTTTCCGAAAGTGGTTCGGGTATTTCGTTGGCAGGAACACAGAATCCTGAAAGAATTTCAAAAATCGTACGTGATTTGATTCCTGAATTCAATGGGAAAAATATGTCGGTTAAAATATTTATTGAACATTGTCAAGCCGCAAAATCTTTAATAAATTTGAGAGAATTGCCATATCTGACCCTCTTAATTAAAACAAAAATTACTGGTGAAGCTAGAGTTCACATTCAGGATAGATTTGGAACTGACCTGGATGGAATTTTAAAAATATTAAATCAGCTCTATTCTCGACAGGAAGATGTCAGCCAATTAGCTCAGGAACTATCGATCGTTATGAAAAAATCAAATGAAACTATCTCAGAATACGGGGCTCGAGTCAGTCAAATTTTGAACAGATTAATTACCCAAGTACTAAAAACTACGCCGGGTGAACGTGGAGTTGGCATTTGTGAAGCCTATAAACTAACGTCAATAAATAATTTTCTGAGGGGCCTTGATCGGGATACTTATTTACAAATCCATGATAAACAAATCGCGACTTTAGACCAAGCTATTTCCCTTGCGAATCAGGTTGACTTGCAACTAAAGAGCTGGGATAAGGTCCACAATAAATCTGAACCTGAACCAGTAAGTACGGTTAGGAATAATCTTCACGGAAATATAAATCAAAAACGAATTGCGCATTTCTCTGCTGAAGATAGATCTAGAAAAATTGTCAAGCGAGAAAAACCTGATTTAAGTACGGTCCAGTGTTTCCTTTGTCAAGAAATGGGCCATTATAGGACAAGTTGTCCTAACGTAAGAACAAGACCATTTATTGAGAGAAGGAAGATGTTGCGTTGTTTTTATTGTAACAAAAATGGACACGTGATTAGTGAATGTCGAGCAAAGAAAAAACATGACGAAACAAAAAGCGAGCACAAACCAAATTTTTTTAAGGGAAACATTGAGTCACGAAATAACAGTAATTCCAGATTTAAGGATGATGATGAAAGTCCAATAGCCGGAAGTAGTAAAAGGGTTGTCTTGACACTAAGAAATAATAATGAACTTGAACCCTCTGCCTTAGTGGAACTAGAAAACCCAAGTTTTAGGAAGGGGAAGAATAGTTTCTTAATTGATACTGGAGCAAGTGTCAACCTGATTAAGGAAGGTGCCCTGAGCCCTAATGTTTCCGTGAATAAGAATAAGATTTTTAATTTAGTAGGGATCGGAGCCAACATGATTCCGACAAAAGGGGAAATAATTATGACGATGAAGGGAGTGCAAGCACCTTTCCAGCTGGTCCCTGATAACTTTCCAATAGAGCAAGATGGTATCATTGGAATAATATTTTTAAGATTGCACAAGGCAATCTTGAATTTCTCAGATGATACTGTGCAGTTTGGGAATGATAAGTTCCCTTTTATTGAATATGTTTCCTTAAATGTTCCTGCCAGGAAAAAGATTCTAGTTGAAATGCCTCTCAGAAAGACAAAACTTCGAGAGGGTTATGTGAGACGGATTAATTGTGGGCCAGGAATATTTGCAGGAGAGTCATTGGTGACTGTTCATGAGGGAAAAGTAAAGCTTTTAGTAATTAATTCTACCGCAGAAGACATTAATATAACTATGCCAGCTGTAGAATTGGAGGAGTGCACTGTTATCCCTTCGTCGTCAAGTTATGCCAAGGAAAATAAGAATCAGAACAAAAAAATACAAAGTGCCCGCTTTGCCGAGTTGTTGAAATTGTTTGATTTTTCTGAATTGAACCAAGAAGAGAAAGATAATCTCCTTCCTATCCTTTTCGAGAATGTAGACCAATTTTATTTACCTGGTGATAACCTTGGTGCTACTAATGTTACTACACACAAGATTATCACCTCAGATCCCACTCCTGTCTATACCAAGCAATATCGATATCCCAAAATCCACCAAGAAGAAATCGCTAGACAAACCAAGCAACTTCTTGAAGCAGGGATTATAAGACCTTCAGTTTCACCCTATAATTCCCCTTTATGGATAGTCCCCAAAAGGCTGATGCAGAGGGTAACAGGAAATGGAGGATGGTGATTGACTATAGGTCATGGAATGAACGAACAATCGGAGATGCTTATCCCTTGCCCAATATAACTGATATTTTAGACCAATTAGGCGGAGCACAATATTTTTCAGTTATGGATTTGGCGTCGGGATTCCATCAGATTCCCATGGATACTGATTCCATTGAAAAAACAGCTTTTACCACGCCTTACGATCACCTGGAATTCACTAGAATGCCTTTTGGATTAAAAAATGCACCCGCAACTTTCCAAAGGGTTATGAATCAGGTTCTGAGTGGATTACAGGGGATCGAATTGTTAGTATACATGGATGACATAGTTATCTATGCAACTTCTTTAGAAGATCACAATCAGAAACTGAGGAAACTTCTTAGCAGATTAAAAATGGCTGGACTAACCCTTCAGCCAGAAAAGTGTCATTTTTTAAAGAGGGAAATAGTTTACCTTGGTCACATAATTACGCGAGAAGGAGTAAAACCCGACCCACGTAAAATCAGCGCTGTCAAAGAATTTCCAGTACCAAAAACCAAGAAAAATATTAAACAGTTCTTAGGGTTAATAGGATACTACAGAAAATTCATCCCTAATTTTGCTAAGACTGCAAAACCATTGACATATTTACTTAAAGATAGAATCCGTTTCATTTGGACAGACTCCGAACAAAGAGCTTTCGAAATTTTAAGGGACATAATTTGTTCAGAACCCATCCTCCAATACCCTGACTTTGCTAAGCCTTTCCTCTTAACAACAGATGCTTCCAATTATGCTATAGCTGGAGTACTTAGCCAGGGTGAAATTGGCAAAGATTTGCCAATAGCTTTCGCTTCGAGAACTTTAAACAAGGCTGAGTTGAATTATTCTACAATTGAAAAAGAATTGTTAGCAGCTGTTTTCTGTATCCGTCATTTTAGGCCTTATCTATATGGGAGGCGTTTCACCTTGGTAACAGACCACCGACCCCTGGTGTGGCTTTTTAATTTAAAGGACCCTGTTTCCAGACTCGGGAGGTGGAAGGTCAAGCTGGGCGAGTTTAGCTTTGTGGTCGTGTATAAA
>CAKNXH010059129.1:3651-27394 GCA_932178445.1 Andricus quercusramuli
GTAAAATTTCAGCTGTAACTTCGTCTCACGACCGTGAGATAGGTGGTTACAGTCTGCGATGAATTCAATACGATGATCCGGCAAAAGTCTCGTGCACCCTGAGGGCACGGAGCGACCTAAGAACGACTGCCTTCTGCATTTTCCCCGCAAGTGTCTCAGCATTTTGTTGACACACAGGGATGCTTTTCAGACTACTAACCAATGAAACTTTGGCACCTCCAAGAGCGCCGATGATTAAGACGATTAGCTTAACAGAATATTCGGGGCATAACCGTCGCAACTCCCTCATAAGATCTTTATACCTCTCCTTCTTTTCTTTCTCCTTGGCTGTGACGTTTTTGTCAGCTGGTGCCGAAAATTCGATAACGAACATGGTTCGTTTCTCGAAGTCAAGGAGAACAATGTCAGGCCTCGAGTGCGCAACAGATACAATTGTCGAGAATATGAAGTTCCAGTTTATACGGCACTTCTCATTTTAGACAATTGACTCTATTTCCCTAGGAGCGTTTAGAGGAGCGGTATTTGGGCCAATTCCGTAAGAGTGACAGAGATGGTAATCAAGCACTCTTAGTGCCGCATTGTGCCTTTGGATGTAGGTCGTTCCTGCATGAGTTCGACAACTAGATAGTATGTGTCCTAGATACTTGGGGTGAGCATGACACGCTATGCAGCTATCATCGGGAATATCTTGGCTCAAAATGTAGCGACGGTATGCTAGAGTGGAAGTGACACAGTCTTGACATGCCGAAATGAAAACCCTCCGTGCCCGACTTGACTCCGAGTGATTTGAGGAAAGCAAATGTTAGCTCATACGTCATCGACTGCTTATTCACTATTGTAACCATATTCAGCAGAAACCCTTGGTACAGGGACCCTCTATCCGCAACCCGAGGACGCGTTCGGTAGCTTTGTCATAGGCCCTTCGGTTTGATTCCCAAGGAACGTAAACCGAAACCGAAATATATATATATATATATAATTTAAAAAAAATAGTTAAACAACCTTCGCAGGGTCCCACTAAGAGCAACGGACACCTAAAAAATGTCAATAGTCCCCAGTAGAACCACGGTAAATCACACCTATGGCCACGTCTCACAACCGTGAGATGGGTGGTCACAGGGCACGACGAAAACACAACGACAGGCCAGCGAAACCCTCGTGTGTCTTGAGGACACGAAGCGACCTAAGAATGACAGCTTTCTGCATCCATCTCGCTAGTGCCTTGGCATATTTTTGGCACACAGGTATGGCTGTAAGGTTACGAACCAGTGATAGTTTCGCACCTCCAAGAGCACCAATCACAAGGACAATTACTCGCACCGAATACTTTGGGTACAGTCGTTGCAGCTCTCTCTTAAGGTGGTTTCCGAAAAAATCGATTTCTGGTAGAATTGTTTAAAGTTGAGCTTCTATTTCAAGTAGAATGTTTTTTTCATATGCTCAATTAATTTCAAATTTTTCTACCACACTGATGTCAAGATAATTAATGTAAAAGATTATTGCTTTAACACAGAATGCATGGGCAATGCACAAGCACTCTCCATATTTTAATTTGCAGTAATAAAATGCTCTGGTAGAGAAATTAAAATAATATGTCTACTTGTGCTGCTTGAAAATACAAATATGTCAGAAAAATAATAAAATCCCTTCACCACGTACTTTTCTGAATAATCGAATGAAAAACATTGAAATTTTAATTACTTTCAAACGCATGAACGTCAAAGATTTGCGATCCGGCAACACTGTCCCCTCTCTCCTGCTTGCTTGCTGCAGGATCTTGATACACTCATACACACGTTTACACACAGTTGGTCAGCGCTGGTTAGTTTTAAATTTTGACGTTTCACGATCTACGAATCTGCCGCTGAAAAAGGATTGGTGATTATACGTATACACACACACTACGATTTCTAAGCTAGGAGCGCAATAAAATATTGAGTATGCGGGACCATGCAATTTTTTCAATACAGCATACAACGACAGGCACCCCACGGGACTCCAATATTTGTACGAGTGTGGGACTCGGAAACTACCTTAAGGCGCTTCCTCAAGCCTTATTTTCAGCCCATGTATTCTCTTGCGCATGAATCCCGCTTAACGGATGAATTGTTCGATATAATATTTTAACCACATAATCTCAAGAGCATAATGCACAAAAAGAAAGTTTTTTTTTTTTGAAAAATGGTCTTGTTTTTTTTTATTTTCAATTAATCGAAAATGTGCTTCATTTTTGCGCCTGGAAACGAGCGATCCGCCACCGGGAAAGTACCCCCGTTGAACCTAAAACAGGCGCTCTTCAAATCCATAAAAATTTGTCATAATTCACCGTGACGGTTCTCGATCAAGCTGAACACAGGGGGTCGCTCGTAAATCAACCGCCCTTTCGATTGTTGCATCCTGACACGATTCGAGCCGCTTGAACAAAATTGATAATTATTAGAATATGGATAAATTGAATTTTTATATGCTGCATTAGGTTCATTACATAATTACGAGAAGATCAAAAAAAGATAGAAAAAAATCGGTCGACCCATTCAATTTCTGTTGTGAGTTTCCGTAATTTTGCATTTTATTCTCGTTTTTATTTAAGATTACCTTCAATATTTAGAATATTGGCCGATTTACCTAGCACTTTTTATTCATTGTCGGCGGTCGATTTACCGTGGTCTTTAGCGAAAGACAAATGCAGATTCCATGAGTTCAGATAATTGCACATCAGAAGATATCTTGAATTATTTTTTTAACAAAACATTTCTTTTTAAACTCGTTTTTTTTTCTTCCAAATTAATTTTGTACACTGAAAATGTACTTTAAATATTTTTTTGAATATTCAGCTCTTTTCATATCCAAGATAATCATAACATAGATAAAAAATGAAGTCTTTTTTTCATATTAAATTAAAATTGAAAGTTGTTCTACCTTTCTCGTTTAAGCTTTCATAAAAATTTGTCTTATTCTGGTGGAAAATTAATATTCTTGCTTGAAATTTAATCTTTTTTCGTTGAAAATGCAACTATCTTTAGTTACAAATTAAATTATTTCTCTTTAAATAGGTGTCTTTTGTTAAAAATTTGTCTGTTTTGGTAGAAAATTAATTTTCTGTGTTGACAATTCGACGTTTTCGTTAAGAATTCATCTGCGTAGGTTAAAAGTTGAACTATTTCGTTGAAGGTTAAAAGTTTCACTATTTCATTGAAAATTCGTTTTGTTGTTGTTGTAAATTCATCTCTTCTCTATTAGACAGTTTATTTTCTTTCTTAAAAATTCAATTACTTGGTTGGAATCTAAAGAAACATTAATAAAAAATCATCTTATTGGCTGAAAATTGAATTATTTTGTCGAAAAAACTTTATTTTTGTATGAAAAGTAATTTCTTGAATTGAAAATTCAACTATTCCATTTTCGGTTGAAAATTGATAGTTTTTATTCAAAAATTCAACTATTTAATTTTTCATTAAAAAATTCACCTTCTTTTATTCAAAATTTAACCTCTTGATTGAACGTAGAACTACTTTGTTGAAAACTCATTTTATTTCTTGAAAATTGAACTATTATGTCAAAAATGATTTTTTTGCATACAATTTTTTTTGGCTGGAAATTCAACTATTCCAGTTTTGGTTGACAATTCATATTTTTTCAGTAAATTTATCTTTTTTGGTAGAAATTACGAATCTTCCTAATTCAAAATTGAACTACTTGATTGTAAATTAACTTCTTTTCCTTTTTTTTCTACGAAAATTGATTTGTTCAACTCAAAATTGAACTATTCCATTTTTTTGATTGAAACTTATGGTCTTTAGTTGAAAATTCAACTATTTGGTTGAAAATCTATGTTATTATTCGATTGAAAATTGATGTATTCTGTTGAAAATTTGTCATTTTCTGGTAGAAAATTAATTTCCTTTGTTGAAATGTCGTTTTGGTAAATAATTCAACTTCGTAGGTTGGAAGTTAATCTATTTGGTTAAAAATTCAAATATTTTGTTGCATTTTTTTCAATCCAACTGTTTGGTTGAAAATTTAACCATTTTATGGAAAATTCCACAGAAAATTCGTTTTTTGTTGTTGCTGAAATACGAAATATTCAATTTTTCGTTGAGAATTCGTCTTTTCGTCGAACATTCCGATTTTCTAGTTGAAAATTCAACTATTTTGGGTGAAAGTTTTGGTTGCAAATTCAACTGTTTTGTTGAACATTCGCCTATTTCGACAGGAAATTCGTCCTTTTCGATTTAAAATTCACCGTCTTCCAAAGAATTCCATTATTTCGTTGACAATGCAACTGTTTTTATTTCTGAGGGAAACATGTAATAGTTCATATTTAAAACAAAAAAGATGTTAATCTCAAAGAAAAAAGTAGTTTGAGTCAGCCGAATATAAATATTTGCAACAAAATAGTTCATTTATTAAATCAGGGTGTCCAGCGTTTCTTCAATCAAAAATTGCAGGACTTTTCCAGGCTTACCAGGACAGAAATATACATTTTTCCAGGTACTTTTTTACAGTTAAGAAATAATACTTTCCACGGAACATAGTAGAAATCGTAGGTCTAGTCATCTAGTGTAACTGAAAAAGTATCATGCGAAATTTCTCTTACGCCCCGAAAATCTGCTGTTATAGAAGAAAATTTTTTTGTTGGGTATTTTTTATTTTATCACGGCGAAACAACACGACGCTACGATAGAAAATATTTAAAGTTTATATCTTTTTCAGCCTCAAAAAACAATTTAATGAAACTTTTGAAATTCAATATTTTTTGCTGTTTATAATGTAGGTAATTTAGGTTTATTTGCAATGAAATAATGAAACTGTCAACAAATAAGTTGATTTTGTAACCAAACTGTTGAGTTTATTGCAATCTACAAAGATGAATTTTCAACTAAATAATCGAATTTTAAACAGAAAAGATAAAACTTAAAATAAAAACAGTTGCATTGCCAAGGAAATAATTGAATTGTTTGGAAGACGGTGAATTTTAAACCGAAAAGGACGAATTTCCTGTCGAAATAGGCGAATGTTCAACAAAACAGTTGAATTTGCAACCAAAACTTTCACCCAAAATAGTTGAATTTTCAACTAGAAAATCGGAATGTTCGACGAAAAGACGAATTCTCAACGAAAAATTGAATATTTCGTATTTCAGCAACAACAAAAAACGAATTTTCTGTGGAAATTTCCATAAAATGATTAAATTTTGAACCAAACAGTTGGATTGAAAAAAAATGCAACAAAATATTTGAATTTTTAACCAAATAGTTTAACTTTCAACCTACAAAGTTGAATTATTTACCAAAACGACATTTCAACAAAGGAAATTAATTTTCTACCAGAATATGACAAATTTTCAACAGAATACATCAATTTTCAAACGAATAATAACATAGATTTTCAACCAAATAGTTGAATTTTCAACTAAAGACCATAAGTTTCAATCAAAAAATGGAATAGTTCAATTTTGAGTTGAACAGATCAATTTTCGTAGAAAAAAAAGGAAAAGAAGTTTAATTTACAATCAAGTAGTTCAATTTTCAATTAGGAAGATTCGTAATTTCTACCAAAAAAGATAAATTTACTGAAAAAATATGAATTGTCAATCAAAACTAGAATATTTGAATTTCCAGCCAAAAAAAAATTGTATGCAAAAAAAATCATTTTTGACATAATAGTTCAATTTTCAAGAAATAAAATGAGTTTTCAACAAAGTAGTTCTACGTTCAATCAAGAGGTTAAATTTTGAATAAAAGAAGGTGAATTTTTTAATGAAAAATTAAATAGTTGAATTTTTGAATAAAAACTATCAATTTTCAACCGAAAATGGAATAGTTGAATTTTCAATTCAAGAAATTACTTTTCATACAAAAATAAAGTTTTTTCGACAAAATAATTCAATTTTCAGCCAATAAGATGATTTTTTATTAATGTTTCTTTAGATTCCAACCAAGTAATTTAATTTTTAAGAAAGAAAATAAACTGAATTCTTAACGAAAGCGTCGAATTGTCAACACAGAAAATTAATTCTCTACCAAAACAGACAAATTTTTAACAAAAGACACCTATTTAAAGAGAAATAATTTAATTTGTAACTAAAGATAGTTGCATTTTCAACGAAAAAAGATTAAATTTCAAGCAAGAATATTAATTTTCCACCAGAATAAGACAAATTTTTATGAAAGCTTAAACGAGAAAGGTAGAATAACTTTCAATTTTAATTTAATATGAAAAAAGACTTCATTTTTTATCTATGTTATTATTATCTTGGATATGAAAAGAGCTGAATATTCAAAAAAATATTTAAAGTACATTTTCAGTGTACAAAATTAATTTGGAAGAAAAAAAACGAGTTTAAAAAGAAATGTTTTGTTGAAAAAATAATTCAAGATATCTTCTGATGTGCAATTATCTGAACTCCTGGAATCTGCATTTGTCTTTCGCTAAAGACCACAGTAAATCGACCGCCGACAATGAATAAAAAGTGCTAGGGTAAATCGGCCAATATTCTAAATATTGAAGGTAATCTTAAATAAAAACGAGAATAAAATGCAAAATTACGGAAACTCACAACAGAAATTGAATGGGTCGACCGATTTTTTTCTATCTTTTTTTGATCTTCTCGTAATTATGTAATGAACCTAATGCAGCATATAAAAATTCAATTTATCCATATTCTAATAATTATCAATTTTGTTCAAGCGGCTCGAATCGTGTCAGGATGCAACAATCGAAAGGGCGGTTGATTTACGAGCGACCCCCTGTGTTCAGCTTGCTCGAGAACCGTCACGGTGAATTATGACAAATTTTTATGGATTTGAAGAGCGCCTGTTTTAGGTTCAACGGGGGTACTTTCCCGGTGGCGGATTGCTCGTTTACAGGCGCAAAAATGAAGCACATTTTCGATTAATTGAAAATAAAAAAAAAGCAAGACCATTTTTCAAAAAAAAAAAACTTTCTTTTTGTGCATTATGCTCTTGAGATTATGTGGTTAAAATATTACATCGAACAATTCATCCGTTTAGCGGGATTCATGCGCAAGAGAATACATGGGCTAAAAATAAGGCTTGAGGAAGCGCCTTAAGGTCTGGATACCTCTCCTCCTTTTTTTTCTCCTTTGCAGTAATGTTGTATTCGGACGGAGCCGAGAATTCGATCACGAATATAGTTCTTTTCTCGAAGTCTTGGAGAACAATGTCAGGTCTCGAGTAAGCAACGGAGACTGCTGCCCGAAAATCGTAGTTCCAGAAAATTTGGCACATCTCGTTTCGGACAATTGAGTCTATATCCCTTGGAGCGTTCGGCAGGGCAGGATCGCGACCAACACCGTAAGAGCGACAAGGATGGTAAAAAAGTACTCTTAGGGGCGCATTATGTCTACAGATGTACGTCGTTCCTGCTTGGGTCGGACACCCAGATAGTATGTGTTCTAGGTACTCAGCGTGTGCATGACACGCTCTGCTTCTATCACTGGGAACTTCTTGACATCAAATGCGGGTACGGTATGCTAAGGTGGAAATGACACCGTCCTGGACTGCAAAAATAAAACCCTCTGTATCTGAATTGAGCCCTGATGATTTGAGGAAAGCAAAAGTTTGCTCCTTTGACAAGGTCTACTTTTCTACATTTCTGTAAAAGTTTCCGGCTTTTAGACGTAAAGCATCTACATAAAGTAATGCACTTTCCTCACTGCTGATGTTAAAATTCAGGCTAAGGATCTCGGCCGCTTGCTCCGCGGCTTTGTAAAGGAACGCTCCTTCGCCAATCACCTCGTGATTCCTGACCATTTTTAGGAGCGGAACTCTGCCATTAGCAACGATGTAAGCTGTACTTAGAACAATTCGGTTATGAAGACACTGGAGATTCAGAAGCCCGCGTCCGCCTTGACGGCGTGAAATGTATAATCGCGGAACTGACGAATTGATATGCAAGCTGTTATACATATGCATGATCTTACGTGCGGTGACATCAAGGACCTTAAGCTCATTCTTCGTCCATTGAACCACCCCAAACGAGTAGAATAGAACCGGGACGGCAAGCATGTAAGTCGCAGATACCTTGTTCAACGCCGACAGATTGGAAGACCAAATCTGTCGAAGAAGATGCTGTTATCTGCTTCGGAGAGACTCCTTCACTGCTGTTACGTCCTGAATTCGGCTTTGAGGCACGCCCAGGTATGTATAGGTCTCTCCAGTGTTAAGATGTCTAATAACACTTATATCCACAAGCTCGGGGTCCTTGGGAACGCCAGTAATCTTTCCTTTCTTCAGATGAATTTTGGCACACTTGTCCAAACCAAAGTCCATTCCAATCTCTCAGGTCATCCATATAAAACACATGAATGACCTTATGCTCGCGCTGATTAGTGTCGCCACAGAGGTATCCAGGAGAATTTCGTAGTGCGAGAGATAGAGGCAGAAGTGTGATGCAAAAAAGCAAAGGGCTCATGGTATCACCTTGAAAGACGCCCCTCTGGAAGGTGACGTTGTTCGTTATCAGACGATAATTTCTAGATGAAATAGTAAATCTAGTTTTCCAAAGAGGCATCAGTCTCTATGCATCTCACTATGTGTGGATGTACCTTCAAGCTTTCCAACCGACAGATGATAAGTCTATGAGAGGTTGAATCTAAAGCTTTCCGGTAGTCAATCCAGGCCATTGACAGGACGCGCTGATGGGCTGCAGCGTCTTTACAGACACCTGTCAATGAGTAGGTTCTCTCGACAGCCTGCTACACCTTTTCTCGAGCCACGTTGTTCCTACATCTGTCACCATACAGGCTCAAATCGTCGAACAATCCGGTTGTTGAAACAAGTTATTGGCCTGTAATTCTTTGGGTTGGACAAATTGCCTATTTCGGCAGGAGTATAGTGCGTCCTAACACCATACACTGCGGAATGTGCGTCTCCGCCTTTAAATATGAGGTGAATATGCGGGCCAAATGTTGGTGTATAAAAGTAAACTTCTTCCGCCAAAAGTTCTAGATACAATCTGGTCCAGCAGTGGAAAAGTTCTTCGTGCCTCTTCGGTCAGCGAGAAACTGTTGATTCTCCCTGTTCCATCTCTCCCTCTTTTGTATTCTCCTCCTTGCGTCAGATAACAGCTGTATTTTGTCAACAATATGCTGCTTGACTGTCAGCAGCTTTGACTTGTTTAGTGTGTGATTCAAGATCCTTAGCTCTTGGGCGAACTTTCCAACTCTTTCCGTAAACGGTCTACCAGATATTATGTAGTCAATCACAGATTGAACACGGGGCGCATTCTGTCTTGCCCATCCAATTTTCTTGTTCAGTTGATGCAAGCGTTTTTTGGTCTTTTGATCCATCGTCGGTTTTAGCCTTCGGTTTTAACCATAAACTGAGCAATTGATAGTCCAGAGGTCGGACTCTTGCGAGTTATCTCCACGAAGGGAGGCATCCATTTCAGCCAGATCTTGGGGCTTAAGAGGAACTTGGATGTGGATGTTCCTCCTTGTACTGAAATTGCGATCGTCTTCCAGAAGGTGCCTGCTTTCTGCGGTTGGTCATAATGTCGTTTCATCTTCGTCTGCAGCTTGTTCAAGCAGCGGTTGAGGAAGCACTCCGCGTACATATCCATTTTTCCGGAGGTATTCGGCTTGATTTCGCAAAGACTGATGCGAAACGTATTGAAGCTCTGGGTGTTTCTGGCACCACAGAGTATGCATACGCGCCATAAAGCCTCCGCAAACAGGGATAATGCTGGCATCGTAGCAGCCTAGCACGTCATTCTTAAGTTAATCCTTCCACTCAATGTGGGCGTTTCGCCGGTCCGTCGTCGTGTTTCCATCTTAATTATTTTCAGCACCCCGAACTCTAGGATGATCGGCATTGTTTGCCGACCCATTGTCGGATGCTCTGCGCGTTCGATCGTTTTGAACCGCACTACAACATTTTGGTGTCTTGGTGGTTTCATTGCTGTTCGCGCGAGCAGCTAGGGAAAGGGTTCGTCCATCCTTGTAGAGCCCCGCGTGCAAGGATAAGGCTGATACTCTGAGAGGTCGCCCGGTATCCCAGGGTCACCGTTAAAGACACCTCACCCAGGTGCTATTCAGCTTTCGGCACGGTTCTTACGCCTTCGCTTAGGGGTTATTCCTTCGGGACCATCCCTGGACAGTTGTCGGCGACTGCTTATTAATTATTGTAACCATATTCAGCAGAAACCCTTGGTACAGGGACCCTCTATTCGCAACCCGAGGACGCGATCACCACTTCGGCTTCGGTTTTGATTTCTTGGGAATCGAACCGAAGGGCCTATGACAAAACCACTGAACGCGTCCTCAGGTTGCGAACAGAGGGTCCCTGTACCAAGGGTTTCTGCTGAATATGGTTACAATAATTAACAAGCAGTCGCAGACAATTGTCCAGGGATGGTCCCGAAGGAATAACCCCTAAGTGGATGTGTGACAACCGTGCGGAAAGCTGAACTCCACCTTGGTGAGGTGTCTCAAACGGTGACTCTGATATACCGGGCGTCCTCTTAGAGGGTGCAACCTTAGCCTTGCATGCGGGGCTCCACAAGGATAAAGGAACCCTTTTCACTAGCTGCTTGTGGGGAAAACCATGACAACACTAAACATCTCTTTCAAGAGGACGGATCGACTCAGGGACGCCCTGCTGGAATGTTTTGGTACCAGTATGGACGCTGAACTAAAAGGTACATGGCGCGACTGCATGCTCTGTGGTGCGGGAAAGACCCAGAGCTCTCGCATTTTTCATATAAGCGTCTGCGAGACCGTGCCGAGAAACTCTGGAAAAGGGGTTATATAACCGGAACGCCTTCTCAACCGCAGCCAGAACAAGCCGGTAACAGAGAAACAGAGGCGACACTGAAACCAATCGTGAACATGCACCCAATAGAGGAAGAGCGATGTGTTAGGACCCGGAGAAACATCAACATTCAGGTTTCACTCAAGCCAAAAGATCTGGCTGAACTGAGTGACGAGTTTCGTGGAAATTTTTCTGAGGAGTCCGACCTCTGGACTATTAATTGTGGTGTGTACAATTCAGCGAGAGCTTTGGCAGTTGCAAACCGTGAATCAAAACTAACGGTTGATCATAAGACCAAAAGACGAATGCATAAACTCAGCACAAAGATAGGCTGGGCAAGACAGTACGCCTCCCGCATTCAGCGTGTGATTGACTACATAACATCTGGCATGAATTTTACTGCCAAGGTTCGAGAGTTCGCGCGCGAACTGCGGATCCGTCATCACACAAACAACAAGTCAAAGCTACTGTCCATCAGACAGCATATTGTTGACAGAATACGAGTACTATCTAACGCCAGGAGAAGTCTAGAGAGAGAGTTGGGTCAGGGAAAATCAACAGTTATTGTCTGACCCATCTCGACTCTTCCAAGACCCTCCAGAGACTGTCGTCCACTTACCCACAACAGAGGAGGTCGAGGCATTTTGGAGAGAAGTCTACGAAGTCCAGCATCCACTGAAAGAAAACTCAAAAAACATAAATAGCTTCAATGAGCTTTGCACTGCCCTCATAGCACTTGAGGAGGAATGCCCACCTATCACTGCCGAGGAGGTGAGAAACGTATCAAGAGGCATAAAGAACTATTCCGCTCCATGACGAGACGGTATCAGGACCTTCTGTCGAAAGACGTTTCGTGCAACTCACTAGCATCTGGCCCGAATTTTCACCTCATATCTAAAGTCGGAAGAGCCTATTCCGGAGCGATTGGTGGAAGGGCGCACATTGCTCCTGCTGAAGACGGGCAAGTTAGCTGACCCTAAGAATTACAGGCTAATAAATTGTCTGAACACACTGTATAAGATCTACACAGCTATCATACATGATAGGATTGTTCGGACAATTCGACCTGTGTGGCGAGAGATGTACGAAGAACGCGGCTCAAAGAAAGGCGTAGTAGGATGTCGGGAGAACCTGCTCATCGATAGATGTTTATGTAGAGACGCAGCATCCTATCAGCGATTGCTATTGATGGCCTAAATTGACTACCGGAACGCTTTCAATTTAACCTTTCATACACTTATCATCTGTCTGTTGGAAACCATAAAGGTTCATCCACACATCGTGAGGTGCATAGAGAGATTAATGCCGCATTGGAAAACCAGATTTGCTATCTCATCTGGAAATCATCATGTGATCACTAAGAGTATCACCTTTCAGAGAGGTGTGTTTCAGGGCGGCACCATGAGCCTTCTCCTATTTTGCGTCACATTATTGCCATTATCTCTCGCACTTCGCCATTCCGAAAGGTACCTCTGCAACAAACCTGAAGATCGAAAGCATAACGTCACTCATGTATTTTACATGAATGATCTTAAGATCTATGCTAAAAATAAAGAGAAACGACATCTAGCTCTAGACCTTTTTAAAAAGTACACTCAAGAGATTGGAATGGAGTTCGGGTCAGAGAAATGCGCCAAGGTTTATTTGAAGAAAGAAGAACCTAATGGCATCCCCGAAGAACCTGAGCTCATCGACAGAAGCGCTATACGACACCTAGTCGCTGGAGAGACCTATGCATACTTGGGCGTGCCACAGAGCTACATTCATGACGTGACAATTATAAAGGATACTCTCTGATGCAGACACAAACGTCTCATCCGACGGATATGGTCTTCCGAACTGTCGGCGAGAAACAAAGTATCTCCGACGAACATGCTTGCCATCCCAGTAGTACTCTATTCATTTGACGTGGTTCTATGGGCGAAGGACGAGCTCAGATGCATTGATATCAGGACGCACAAGGTCTTACACATGAACAAAAGCATGCACCAAAAGTCTTGTGTTCCGCGAACTTACATCTCCCTCTGTCTAGGTGGTCGCGGAATACTGAATCTTGAATGTCTTCACAACAGGATTATCCTTTGAACAGCATATTTAGTTGCAAATGGACAAGACCCTCTTCTTAACATGGACACAAAACACGGAGAAGTGGGCAAAGGGGGGTTTCTGTAAAAAGCAGCGGGGGTTGTTGCTGAAACACTCGGCCTTGACTTCAATATCGGGTGTGAGCAAAATGTATTAAATATTATCCATCTCGAGTACTCACTCCTGAAGGCCTGGATAAAGAAAGCACAGGAGAAAAATTTCCGCAAACAGCTCCTCGACAAGAGGATGCACGGCATCTTCCGCATAAATGTGTCATTTCCACTCTAGCATACCGTCGCTCCATTTTGAGCCAAGACATTCCTTATGATAGCTGTAGAGCGTGTCATGCACACCCCGAACATCTAGGACACATACTCTCTAGTTGTCCAATTAATGGGGGAGCGACTTACATCCAAAGGCACAATGCGGCACTAAGATTGCTTTATTACCATCGCTGTCACTCTTACGGCATTAGCCCAAATACCGCTTTGCTAAACGCTCTCGGTGAAATAGAGTCAATTGCCGAAAATGAGAAGTGACGCATATACTGGAACTTCATATTCTCGACAATTGTTTCTGTTGCGCACTCGAGGCCTGGCATAGTTCTCCTTGACTTCGAGAAGCTAACCATGATCGTTATCGAATTTCTGGCACCAGCTGACAAAAACGTCATAGCCAAATTTTCACTAGTTAATAGCCTGAAAAGGGTGTAGTCCTCAGGGTGCACGAGACTTTTGCCGGATCATCGTATTGAATTCGACGCAGACTGTAACCACATTCTTGAGTAAAGATTACCTGCAACAAAAATTACCCTATGTGGGTAAACTTTCCCTGACGTATCTGTATTTTTTCTGCTTTTACCCATGCTTGTAAGGAACTTTTGACAGCTCTAGCGATTCGACAAGTCAGCCATTATGAAGCCGCACTTATCCGATTTGCCTGTAACACCAACCATCAGCTAAACTCACTCCAGCGATCAAAGCTAGTGGCTTCCAATTTTGAAGACGGCGGTGACAACTTTTATGAGAACAAAAGACAGTTTCTGCCCATCGATGGTAATATTTGTGTTTTACCAATACCAACAGGTAAAAATACGAAGTTACCTGCAACACCATTTACCCTAAGTTTTTTCTGTGAAATAATATAAAATATTTACTTGGGCCTCTGCTTTCGATTACCGTCCCAGTTTTTCGCAATACAGAAAAATGTGCTCATGAGGGACAGTACTTCCTCTTCTGTTGCTTCGAATTTAATTCAAATTGTACAACTGAAATGTTTTACCCAGTACACATGTACAAAATTTAATATCCTCGAAGACCTTGCGAAGTCCATTATATTTATTCAACGACGAGTTCAGAGCAGCCTTCTGCATGAAACGTAGAATTCGAAATATAACCCCAAAATTCCAACTTTTCGTTTTGCATGAGTAACGCTAAAGGGCGAAAAAATATCAAATTATAATATTTGTTTACTAAAATGAGGAAATCAAATGTTCAGGTTGGAACTTGAATCCAATACAATACAAGACAACACAATTAAATACACCATAAAATTAGTACATATTGAATAATTACTTACGTTGCTTTCGTTTTTATTACGTAAATGGGGCGTTATTTCTCAACTATATCCGCGAAAATCCCAAATTTTTCACCCCCTTGTTTGTTTCCACTTTTTTTTTGAATAATTTTTTTTTCAAAAATATCTCAGTAAAGTACTTATATCAAAGTAAAATTCATGAAAGTTTAAACATTTTCGTCTACTTCATTGGAAAATTGTAAATAAAAAAGTTCGCAGAATGTCCCTTCATGCGCCAGTCCTAAACTACAAATTTAAAATAAGAAATTGCTTAATAATATTAACGCCATTTTCTTAATATTAGGATTCACAGAAATATCACGTATATTGAGATGAAGAAGATTAAAATCAAGAGTAGAGTTTGATATTTTTGAGGTGAAGGTTTTAAAAATCACTTCAAAGTCTGTCTCGCAATTTTTCTGCTGCATTGCTATTTTATGATAAAACTCGAAAATAATTATTGAAACTATTCATAATTCGGGTTGAAATTGTTCACTTTATACTTGCGAAGATTTTTTCATAGTTAAAAATCGAGTCGTCAACGTTGATTCTCAATAACAGTAAATAATGATCACCATCTTTGCGTAATATTTTCTATACATAATGTCCGGTAACGCCCCATATATAAATGTATCATACTATAAAATGAGAGGATGTTTTGAAACTCTGAAGTGAAAATCAAATAATTCGGAAAAATGGTTGTTTTTCTCATACTTCAAATATTTGTGTGCTTTCTGCATATATTTTATAAAGGTTATGGATATTTTCTTGTTTTATCCTAGTCGCATGTCGCATAATATACAAATATTGTGTTGGAGGGGTTAGAGACCAAAAATTTCACTTCAAGTCGTATGAAAATAATGGCTAGTGAATTTTTGGAATATTCATGCATCTCATTATTAATCATTATTAATCATCATTATTAACATTCTAAACAATGTCGTTTTCTACCGGTTGCGTCATAATGCGTAACCTCGAATATTCACATCATATTTAAGTCCTGTTTAATCTCATGACGTTTTCTGCCGAATAGCATAGTATCCATTTTAATTATGTCAACTTAATCCTAGTGTATAGAGCCGTACGGAAATCTCGAAAGTTTATATCAGTTGAGTTCATTCTGTAAACTGAAAATTGTCAACAATTTATTCAAATAATTTTTTTGAACTCATGCAATTAAGGTAATACCATATAATTCCACAGCGGACAAATTCGCAACGCTTCAAATGATTGAATCCAATAAAATGTCGTTTTTTTTTCATTTTCGAAATCAGTTCAATTCATTTCGATGAACATTAAAAGATATTTAGATATGAGACAAGAATTTCTTTGACAGATCGAGCTTGGTTGTCAATCTGATCACGCTTGTAATATCTAGGGAACAGAGCCAAAAGTAATTTGGTATTCTCGGAGAGGAGGGTTCACCGAGATATCCCCCGGTTCTATCGCAACGAAGTGAAAACGCTCATGTAACGACAAAAAATCACCATTAAACGCCCGTATGCTTCCCGAGGGAAAGACCCTACACAGAAGGTATTAAGCGCATAAAAGTGATAAGCTAAAACACTCGTTGTCTGCACTACGCGGGGTTCCCTTGTCTTCTACTCTATCTCTGTTTTTTTATTTACCGGGAAACTGGGGAAAAATGAAATATCATCGACGAATATATTATTTCAACGATCCTGTCTTCGGATATAGTTTGTCGGTGACATGGGATGTCGGAGAGAAAGAAAACAGTAGGGCGCTTCCGGATAACCGCTGCGCTGTGGTGGAGACGCGGGTGCGTCGCGGAAGCGGTGAAAAACTCCAACGTGCCTCTTAGTTCAATAAACATTGAGCGCTCGTTGTCATGCTTGTGCGTAATCTATGCGTGACTTACGTATCGTAGCACCAGTTTTATTTTTCACAAAAAGAAACAGTATTCTCTTCAATATAAAGAAAATTCTTCTCATAACAGGATGAATTTTCTGCAATTTACCCAGTTTTTAAATATATTGAAAAAAGTGTAGGTTAAAGCAAATGCAGTGTGTTAAATATTTAATTTTAATTTGGAATATGAATTTTTGAAAAACAAATATAGTGTGTTGAGTATCATTTTTAATTTGAAACATGAACTTTCAAAGTAAGGAACTTTAGGAGAATTCTGAGGCAATTCTCAACTACAAGAGGGCACCGTAACCCGCATAAATCAATCCTCTAAATTATGTTATTAACGAAATATAATTAACACATGGATTGTCTTGATATTCCATAGGAAAAGAATAAATCTCCCTAAAATTAAAATGCTACAATCTAAAAGATAAATTTCGTACCTACAAATGAAAAATAAGCCTCTTGGATCGTTCATAACGAAGATATCTTGTGTTGATGCAAATAAAATTTCTTCTTAATAAAGTTATGGGTCTATAAAGATTGAAGGGATAAAGGAGGAATAATAAATTGATCTATATATTCGTGGGTGATGACCGTGGTAGAAAAATAGCAGGTAGATATTTATCGGCATAATCAGATCGGACCGATAAAATAAAATGCAGGGCATCTAATGTAGGGTTATTTTTTTAATAGTCCAAGAAAGAGGAGGAAAAAAGGACGAACTGAGTTCAGCAGTTCCCCTGCAGCTCTTGAAGGGTGGATAGATTCGCGATCGATAGGAAATCTGATCGTTACACGCCGAAAAGAATATTCACCGAAAGGAGTGATTGAAAAGATTCTGTAGATCGTTAATACGAAAAAAAAAGACTTTCCTTACCGACAAATCTTTCAGAGCGAAACCCTCATTCTGGGATTCACCCTCGCTCAGGACACTGCTACCACTTAACGTATATCCATGCGCACAGATACACGCAGTGCTGACGTTCGCATCACATAATCCTGATATCTGTCGGTTTTCGGGCAATAACACACGCTTTCTATACTTCAAGAACCCCAAAACTGCTGCTGTCTCGTGCTGATAAAGAAACGTGTAAAGATGCCGATTCCCTCGTGCCTTCTTACGTGGTAGTGATTACTTCCCTTTTCTTGTGATTCCAGATTCTTGTATTTATTCATGAATGTTGTTACAAATTTCCCACATTGTAAAATATGATATATTGAAAAAAACATCACAAAATAAATATTAATACAAAAGCGAAGCAAGATTGCTGCATGATTTCAAGTTGAAATTTAAATCTTGTGCACTTCAAATGAAAAGGTTTAATTTAGAAGTCATTGAGTTGTCGAGCTTTAGGTTTAATATTACATAATTGTAAGTACATTAAAATTTAAATAATTGCATTTTCAACGCTTTGAGTTTGAAGCAGACTTCTAAAAATAAAAAATGATGCTCATGAGAATTATAGGCTATGATGAGATTTTATTCGCAGCCACGCTACTAAATCTCCTTGAGCTCATTGCGTAAAGCTGAAGGTAACTTTAAGCGTATCGAAAATGAGCCACAAAAATTAATCGCTTTGCCATATTCCTTTGCCTTGTTGCAGATTATATCTAGCATTCAATAGAAATAATATTTGCTGAGGTTTAATTTTAAATATGTCTCATTTCAAGATTTTTGTATTTCGAAGGCTTCAAATTGATTTTTTTTTTCAATTTATTTACGGAACTTAATTTATCTTTGTCTTATTTCTAATGGATTCTATTTCAAATTTGATATTCTGCAATTTTGAACAATTCTAATTTGAAATTAGAAAACTTTGGGCGTGTGAATTGAAAATGATTTGACTACTGAGACTTCTTTTTTGATATTATCCAATTTTAGAATGTAGAAGAATTTACTGTATAGACAATTCCAATGTTAGCCATTGAATATAAGATTCCTAAAGTAATCCACATTGAAAATGAAAAATATAGATTTCAAATTAATTGAAACTGATGGTAGCTTTGTTTATATAACGTTCTTATAAAGGCCACGTGCAATCCACAGTTTCCATTTTTTCCAAGATCTTTATGTTTTTGTTATACAGTGTCAGTAAATATGCAAAATTACACGCTTCATGCTTTTACCTCACAAGTTGTTGAAACAGAGTGTTATATTTGTAATCTCATACTCATTTGCCTTCCAACAGAAATTATGTATCATTAATAGAGATATTAAAATTTGGCATGAAAATTAGTACAGTTGGGCCACAGAAATTTAGAATTATACAATGTGTATTGTATTCGTTTATGCGTCAAACTCTCCTAAATCGCACACCTTGCAACTGTATCCCGATTACGGGCCTGGATATTACGTTTCTGCATACAAGAAAAACGGGGTAACCAGATCAGGGGTCTCGAATGACCCATGGTCACCCGGGGAGTAAATATTTTCATATTGCTTTACCGGCACGTAATTCAAGCGTCGCAAATCTGCTACGAAGTATATCCACCCCATAGCTTGTGGACCACACAGATTCTGCAGCATGGCTTCGTGCATTCTCTTTTGAATAGTTTTCTGTATGTTTCCTTTTAAGCTTCCTTAAAATATCAAGGCACCTTCAGATATACAAGCTCCTTTAGAATTGCCATTCTGCTTAGAAATAACCCTTGCGAAAACTGTATTTACAGCTACGACCAGTACTAGTCTTTTCATAATTCAGGCGAGTAAAAATTAAAGTTCTTTAGTTTCGTTTCTCTGCTATTTAAGAACATAGATAATAATAATTCTCAATACGTGTAAGCCATCAGAGAGAACCGTGAATCTTACTCAAACATACAAAAAAATATTCATGAAGTTTGAATGTTTTTACATATGTCAAAGTCAGATATAAGAATAAAAAGAGAAGCTTAACCTGGGTGAAATATTTGGTCTTGATTTTGCCGTGAATAGTTCAAGGTCTTCGATATTTCTTCAAGAGCATGATGTCTGGTTCCGTCTCACCAGCTTGAAATTGGAGATATACATAATTCTCTTGCATTTATGACTTCAGCTGTGCCAATACAATACCAGGTAGGCTTTTCTTGAAACATTAAAGGATAATAATTTATGTATTGGTTTTATTACTACCGACAAAGCCTGCCACTTCCAGATAGTTTGGGACCAAAGAGTTGAAATCTGCTTAGTATTAAAATTTTACAACCGATAAAACTTTTAATTTTGTAATAACTAATTTTTAAATTAAAAATTTGTAAACTGTCGATCTCAACAACTATAGGTATATAATATTTTTCATAAAAAGATTAAAACTGTCATTTTCTACAATTATCTAGTGAACTGTTGTAGATGAGAAAAAATGGACAACATTTTTATAGTTTCGTTTAGTTCAGTTTTTTTTAGTCGGAAATATTCGTTTTAAGCCATCAAAAATATTTCATTTCCGTCTCACGAGCTAGGCATACAGAATAAACTTGAAACTTTCTTGGATTAACCGTTACCAAAGACAAAATCAA
Organism: Andricus quercusramuli; assembly: GCA_932178445.1. Taxonomy (NCBI): domain Eukaryota; kingdom Metazoa; phylum Arthropoda; class Insecta; order Hymenoptera; family Cynipidae; genus Andricus; species Andricus quercusramuli. Next base: position 23,451 of record CAKNXH010059129.1, read on the forward strand.
GACCAAATATTCATATCAGGGGGGCTTACATAAGTGACTGCCGTTTTACAGAAAAAAGAAAGAAAAGAGGATAAACCTCGACTAATCTTTTGTGAATTTTTTCACTGGCAAACTGGATTTAGATGAGCGATCTACATTTTCATATGAAATAGGTGGGGTTGAATGTTTTCAAGAGGAAAAATGTGCCAGGGTAGAAAATTGTCGCCCCGAAATGGGTTCACGTCTCCGAGGAGTAGCGGCCTCTCATACGTACAAGAAGTTGAATTGAAAGTCCGCTTCGTGCAGAATGCCGGCCGAATTAGCATTCGCACAGGATATACGCTCTAACTACTATCGACGTTACTCCAACTATAATCATCCGAGTGGTACGGCTTAAGTGTAATATTATTCAGCAGACAGCTTTGTATGGATATTGAGGGCCGTACAGCACAGATGCTGTCCGTCGGAGCTATGTAGCGATGGGTTCTCTAGTGGGTGTCTAAGAACACCCTTAAAACTAGATAACACGGCTAGCAGGGTAGTGCCAATGATTAGGGGGTCGTCTCGACGTAGTTTGACCACAAAGAATTAATTGAAATTCTGCAAATATATGTTTATGTAGGACTCTTGTCTTAAGACACATTGTCAATTTATAATTTTCAAAACTAAATTTTAGTCAGGCTAGGAAAACTCCACTTTCATAATAATAGTAAGAACAATAAACTGAATTGTGCTTGGTCAGATTTTTCAAATAGATTTTCCAGTTTGAAATCTGAAAAGTTCCAATTTTAGGTCTTTCCTGAATCGACTTCACCACTGTCGTTATGTATCGAACTCAAGCAACAACAACGCCTCTCTCATGTTATTAATTTTCCCGAAGAAACCGGTCATTCTTAGCACCGCCTGAAGCAAGTTGCAGAGAAGCGGGTTACTGCAGGTGGCGCGAATGGTCAATATAACCTCAAAATGTAAATCATATTGCCAAAACCGAGTCTGCCTCCCTCTCGTATTAAATACAATACCGCTGGGGGTCTAAGATGGTCTCTATATTAGTTTTCGCGGGTTGCTTGATTCGGTTCGCTTATTAATTTCAACTGAAGGGCTGAGAGTGTTTGTTTCTGGATCATCTTTGAGTTTCTGGTGGCTAGTAATATTTAAAACAAATGCAAAATTGAAGTCTACAGAATAAAATTATAATTTTTATAACACACAAAACTACTAATGGTATGCCACCTAAGCCAATGGTATATATTTTTCAATGTATCTAATAGATTCATTTTAAACCAGATGGATCAAGCTAGGTATTTTCAACGAAGTGTCAGATTAAATTCAAGATTTCGGAAAACCTTCTTTATTGATTTTAATTCTGTCTTTATAATGGTACAAAATCAATGAACAAATAAAAGTCCTGGACCACAAGAACCAGGGCGAACATACAACGTGGGGAGTCCATGCTGAGAGCGGCCAGAGGGGTTCTGAGCGAGTGCACAGCGGTAGCTGATATATATTTTGACGTGAACGACGTGAAGCCGCTCTCCGTTGACTGCATTATTTAATGGACCTACCCCTTCTACTCGATGCGTGATTCTTTGCTTTGCCTATCTATGATCTGCACGTTCAGCAATCCTCCTTCATCCATAGTCTCTGATTCCATAACCAACCACAGATTCTTTTCTACTTTGGTTTCCGCTCTCCCCGTTCACATTTCGAACCAATATCCAATCTTCTCTTGATAATAATCGACAATTGGCTTCTGTTGTTCACCGATTCAACCACCACCGATTTGGTAAGGTTACTTGACGAGAACCGTTTCGCGTGTTTTTCCCCAATAGAAATTACACGCAAATTACATTGAAGGCAGAAACTATTTAAGGGATCGAGAACACACGAGAGAGTGAGGTGAGAAAAGAATAATAGAGTGGCAGAGGGGAGGGGGGCACAAGTCTCTTATATTGTAAAATGTTGACTTCAATAATAGATGAAAGTAGGAACACTGTCCCTGTGTCGTACAGTTGACAATTAATATTCTACAATCGGCGAAAAAATTGTAAGCATCTGGCTTTGTGTGCTTAGCAGACTGAAAAATGTGAAAAAGTAAGGAATTTCCGGCACATTCAAGAAGAGTGAAGCTTGGAGCATTATTTTTTATACAAGAGGCAATATAAACAAATTGCACTTGAATAATTTTAGAAACACTGAAAATTGTTGCCTAAAATTACAAAAATTTACAACTGTACTATCTCCAGTTCTAATGAAGATGATAAAGCGATTGAAACTTTGTTGCCAGTCCGGAGAGGCGTCAATTTCTGAGCAAGAGTTCAGAAGCACGGGTACCAGCGGTCGGCAGAAAAAAAGGCACCCTGCTGCTTTCAGACACTTGCTTTCCAACAACAAAAAAATGTCTACAAATATCGCGATTTTCACGAAAAAAAAAACAATCACATCTTTCCTGAAGATTCCAAATATAATAATTACAGAAGCTTTACGTTACAGTTTGGAGTTTGAATCGAATGAATGGGTTTGGATGCATTAGACCTGACGATAGTACAGTTTCACGTTTTTGTAATTGAAAGCAACAATTTTTGTTATTTTTCACATTTTTAAACTGCAATTTGTTCATAAATGTTTTCTTCATATTCGTGAATTTTTTCAAATTTTTCCCATTCTCTCTTGTATAAAAAACAATGCTCTAAACTTGACTCTTCTTAAACGTGCTCGAAATTTCTTATCTTTTTTTACATTGTTCAGTTTGCGAAGCACAAAATTTATTTATATTAACGCAGTGATTTTTAATAGCGCTCACGCGAGTCGTGCGCACAATTTCCGATGGTAGTGTATACAAATATATATATATATATATATATATATATATATATATATATATATATATATATTGGACAACGGCCATACCACGCTAAAAATACCAGTTCTCGTTGGGTCACTGGAGTTAAGCAGTGTTGGGCGCGATTAGTACTTGGATGGGTGACCATTCAGGAATACTACTGCGTGTTGTTGGCTCGTCGTGGGCGTGGTGAGCCCACACTTGTAGTTATTTACTACAAGAAACTATCCACCTAGAAACACTACCCGAATCGGGTAGTGTCACGCCTACCCCGAAAGGGAAATAGCTTAATGGTATACATACGTCGCATACTTTAAGCGTTGAAATGACTTTTTCTGGCTGAGTTGTTAAGCTTCAAAGCCAGATGCCTACAATTTTCTCGCCGATAGTAGATGTTTGTCTTCAAGATCCTATGTTTGCCATATTCAGAGATTGAGAAAATTATTCCTCCCAGTTTATGATGAATTCACAAGGTATGCCATTTTTTTGGTATTTATAAAATATACGTAATATATACATTTTATTATCACATCAGGTTTGGGGTTTCTTTTTGTTTTTGCTGTTATCTTTCACTGCTCGACCAAAAATACATTTTTTCACTGATAATACTTTACAATTGTTTTCTTCCATCCACTGACTTTATCATCATAGATAATACCTAAATCCAAGGATCACGAAAAAGTGAAAAAGTGTTCGCTTCAACATTACGTATATATTACAACTAGATATAATAGCTGTCTCGTAGTAGGTTGATACTCTAGATGTTTACTCTCAACATCTGAAATTCTCCATGTTTTTACATTGAAAATTAATAACATTATCCAGCATGATAGTTCTTTACTGGTAGATTAGATTGGATTGGGATTTTAATCTATTGCGTGTTTATCGCAAGCATGAAAAAAGGATAGAGGTACTTGCTACCAAAAATTTGGATAATAAAGGCCTAATGTGTGGTTCCTCTTTTTATCTTCAGAATCTTCATTTGCATCTGGCTACAACATACCATTGTCCAAATGATAACCGAAAATTGGTTATTGTAATTAATGCATAACTGCACCATAACTGCAGTGCACTGATGTAATAGCTTGAAGCAAATATTCTGTGTATATATATATATGTATAT
>CAKNXH010059129.1:27794-55396 GCA_932178445.1 Andricus quercusramuli
AAAGTGCGACGTACGGGTGGAACTTTTTCCAAAATCCAGTCTAAATACTAGAAATTTAATGCTAGTACAGTTGATTGTAGGTAAGGTCTGTTATTTTTTTGCTTAATTGATCTTTTCGACTCAAAATCCAGAAATATTTCTCAATAACTACTAGAAGAAGGTATCATGTTCTATTATTTAGAGTCGAAAATTCTTATTGAAATTATTTTGAATTTGTGTAAAATGGAATTATCTGATTTTTCTTGTAAGTGATTAACATGAATGTATATGAAATTTAATATACACACTCTTAATGGCGATTTCATGTGATTGATATATTAATTTCAATACACATGGGTATATTAAATTTCATATTATTTTTAACATTGTAGATTTAGGGCTAATAATATGTCCCAGATCTCCTGATGATCCAGGAATCGTGCTTCTTCATTTAAAGACCTTAGCTGATCATGAAGAAATTTGATCATTAGTTTTGGTTTAGAATCATAGAATCCTATGTCGCTGACTTGAGCCCGTTGCATGTACATGAAGGATCCAAGGAAAGGTACTTTGCTACCAAGTGCTTCGGATTGAGGCCGAAGGTGGAAGTGCGGTGTGCTGGGTCGGGCTATTTTTCGCAAGTTCGCGTGTATCCTTAGTATGCAACGTATGCAGTCGGTTGTTACCGAAGGAGTGGTTTGCCGAGCGGCCAATGGCGAGTGCTCGGGCTAATTCTACGGTGCCGTTACCGCGCCATCTTTGCATTATAATGTTGTGTTCGCAGCCCCCTTCGTACCACCCCTCCCTTCTACAGCCATTCGCCGTTTATCCCTACCATTCACCCCCCTTACCATCGCTTCGACTCACGGGACGCGGTGGACATAGGAGAGGTGGAGAATCAACTCAAAGAGTGAAAGTAAGAGAGCGAAGACAGAGCCAAACATCTCCAAAGTGGGCCCAAAGCATGGAAAGCGAATTGAGAAGGAGTCAGAAGGACAGAGAAAGAGGTGGGAGGCAGGTTTAAGTCTAGGAGAAGAGGAAAAGGGGGATGAAGGGGTTGTCTGCGCCTTGTCTGCCGGGAATCAATCACATAACAGTGGTGCACAACTCCTTACATTCGATTTACTATCTTGAAAATGAGACTTGGTTAAGAATCATCTGAAAGCCGAATGGCGAATTTTAGAGGTGGGAGATGTTTCAATGTGGAGTACACAAGCGGGAAATTATATTAGTAAAGGACTTTTAAAATTTGGAATGTTCAAGGAATTTGATTCTATTTCGAGTTGGTAATGATGCAATTCGCGAGATATATTTTGGGAAGACTAACTCGCAGGAAGTCAAGAAAGTTAATCTTAAATGGTACGTGTTTACTGCTACTACATTCGCTCGAATGCAAGACCTCCATGAACTTCAAGGTCACAGATTCAACAAACAGGAAGAAGGATATATATATCCTTCGGTCTTAAATTGAATCAGAATAAAAAAGTTATCGAAAAAAGCTGATACCAAAGACTTCATATCTCAAAAAGAAGATAAAAAATGAGATTCTGCTTCTTTAGAAAGTACTTTCAAAATCATTTTATGTTTTAATCCAAGGGTATCGTCTTTCTGTGATATCGAAACTTGTAGGCGTGCTTTAAATTGAAGTGACAAACTATCTATTCCAAAGGTGAAAATCAAGATTTTCATTAGCGTAATTCCATTTGATTTAACCCAATCATTTAGTAATTACAACTAACTACTCTCGAATGGGAAATTCATTGTGTGCTTTTTTCCCTGTCAAGAGCAACTATACATTGGAGTATCAAAGGACAGGGAATATCTCGCATTGCAATAGAAACATTAGAAAATATTGCGTTATAAAAATCAACAACAAAGTGAAGTCGAAGATCCGCAAGGTCTTCTCTACGGTCAAAAATGGTGGAGCGAACTTGGAAGGTACAATGGCCGGACATACCGGTTCACTAAGACGGAAAATAGTCAAACTGACGAAAAGGAGAGCGACTGTAAAGGGAAAAATGTGAGGGGGCAGATGAGATGTTGGCCAATGAAACTGATCGTGGCATTGTGTCCATGTGTTTTGGAAAATGCTTTTTCAAACAAAAATTCGGAACTGGACAATTTAAATCGCACCAATAAAAAATTATTACTTTTAAAGAGAAAAATTTTAGAAATTGAATCAAAGATTATGAACTTATGTCAATAAAAATAAACAAAGAAACCGTGAGAGTTGATATGAATATGACTTGATAATCAGAAAAAGTATAACTGATAGAAATATCATAAATGATGCTCTCTTTTTCTCAAAAGAATATTTCCATGTGACGTAAGGTAAATGTCACTCATGATATCTTGCATCACCCTTGCACAAATTTTGATGGGGTCCTGGTGGGGTTCTCGCTAGTTTGCCCTAGTTCTAGTGTGGTCCTGGTTTAAAAAACTGACCAGGACCCTACAAGGTGCGTCACGCTTGCACTTACAAACGACCCATGTAGGGCAAACTCGTCAGGCCCTTGTTTGGGTTTCTCAGATTTACCCTAGGTTAGTTTTTCTTCCCCCCAATTTCGAATTGAAATTAAATCTTTATTCTCGAAAAGTACTCTGTTACTGGGCCAAAAATCTCATAGGAATCCACTTTAAAACTTTGTCGCCACGGATATCGTAATCTTGCCCATAACTACAGTATTAGCATTTTTTCGGCACAACTAGCCGAATGGTGAAAATAGTCTAGTCATTTTCAGTAATTTTGTTCTAGTTGAAAGCAGTAAAATTAATTAAGTGCATTATTTTCAGGCCGACTAGACAAGTGTTGAAAATAGGCTAGTCGTCCCGAATTTCGGGATGACTAGCATTTATCTTGATTTTCGGCTAGTCGTCCAGAAATTCAGGACGACTAGACGAAGCCATTACTTATACTTCCTATGAAATATGAATTAATTGAGGTATTGATTGTTTTTAATGAAAATAATTTTTTTTTAAATTATTTAGTTAAAGAAAATACTTTAACATAATTGATAACACCATCCCAAACTATGTTATAACTTGAGAGATCCTTCCCTAAATTGATAACTTTGTTTCCCTCTCTCCCTTCAAAAACACTTCGTTAACTTCTCTATTTTTAATAAAATTTTTTTTCAAATTGTTAATTTTCGACAGGTCAATTCATGATATTAATGCTCTCATAATCAATATTATGTTTTAAAAACAGAAATATTTTAATTATTTTTTTTTTAAATTATTTCAACTCATCTGTATTTTGGTCCTATGTTGAAATCCACTAATTTGCTTCATTGTTCTGTTGTCTTATTCCGGAAAGCACCATTTAAAAAAAATTTTTTAAAACATTTTAATTGTTCTAACACCAATTTAACTTCTAAAGATATTTTTTTATTTAAAAAAATTTATTTAAAAATTCTCAAAATTTAAATTTTAAATTTTATTTTTCTCAAATCAAAACATTAAACTAGAGACGAAAACACGATGCGAAATGTATAAAGTCGCGACGAATACTGAGGTTTAGTTTAGATTGAAACTCACAGAATTTGTCAAATTCTCAGAAAGAGCCATTAGAAAAAGAAAGAAAGAGAGGGAGAGAGAGAAAAAGGAGAACAAGAGAAACGAAAGAATGACAATAAAGAGAAAGATGAATAAATCAAGTTCAGTGTAAAAACAAAAAATTTTTTAATTGAGTAATTGATTGTTTTTAGTGGAAAATAAATTCTTTTATTTAGTACAAAGAAACTACTTTAACCAATTAAGAACTCTATCCCAAACTTTATTATATCTTGAGAGGTCCTTCTTTAAATTGATAGCTTTGTTACCTTCTCTCTTTATAAACAACATTCCCATAAATTCTCTTTTTTTCTGGTTTTTTTCATGATAAAGAATTTTAATATCATTCCAATCAAAATCATGACCATGTGCAATCATATGTTTAGACAGAACAGAGTGATACCTGGAGCTTCTATGAAAATTATTCTCGTGTTCACCCTTTATAAGTCTAAGTGCCCTTTTCGTCTGCCCTATATAACTTGCATTGCAATCATTACAGTTTATTCTGTAAATAACACATGTTTTGTCTAGCTTTTCATATCTATCTTTTCCCAATTTTACTATCATATTGCTCTTAAAGGGAACTCTGTAAATAGTATGTAGACCTAATCTTCCTAACATTGATTTCAATATCTTCGAAATTTTACCAAAGTATGGAAGAACAACAGTGTTAAATGTATTATAGTCTTCTCTGTGTTTTATATTTTGATCCTTATTTTTGTTTTTGATGTAATTAACTCTATTTTGCGTGTGTTTTTCAATGAATTCAAAAGGGTAATGGTTGAGAAATAGAATTTGTTTGCATATTTCAATATTTTTCTCATGGAAAATTGCTTGTGATAATTTAAGAGCTCTATCGATCAAATTTTTTATGATTCCTATCTTGATCTGAATAGAATGATTAGAAAGAAAACTATGTGTTCTATCTGAACAAATTTTTTTCGATGCCAGTCAGTTATAATCTGTCTTTCTTCTGTTTTTATTAAAGTCAAATCTACACTGTTAAAAATAATATTAAATTTAATATACCCATGTGTATTAAAATTCATATATCAATCATATTAAATCGTCATTAAGAGCGTGTATATTAAATTTCATATACATTCATGTTAATCACTTACAAGAAAAATCAGATAATTCCATTTAACACAAATTTAAAATAAGTTCAACATGAATGTTTGACTCTAAATAATAAAACATGATACCTTTTTCCAGTTTATCAAAAATATGACTGGATTTTTAGTCGAAAAGATCCATTAAGCAAATAACTAACAGACCTAACCTACAATCAACTGTACTAGCATTGAATTTCTACTATTTAGACTGGATTTTGGAAAAAGTTCCACCCGTACGTCGCACTTTCATCATAAATAACAATTCAGTCGAATAATTCTAGATTATTAATTTAATTGCGAATATTTGATAGGATTTATAGAAATGAAAGCACTTTGAGTTTTCATGCACACTGCTATACCGACCAGTATATTAAATTTAATACACATGCATATTAAATTCACTACACCCATGTATGTTAGATTTCAGTAGCGGTAGTGCATATTTGCTTCACACACATGTATATTAAATCTCATACAGATTTTTCCAACAGTGTAGAAAATTTAATTTTCCTTCAGTTTCAATTTCAACTGTGAACTGTAATCTTGGATGTATACTATTGAAAACATTGAGAAGAGTGTTAACGTTATTTTTATGTACACTGAGTACTGAATCATCAACATATCTTGCATAGAAATCAATATTAACCTTTGTTGTGCACACCTCTTTGAAATTACGTATTATGCACAGGGGGTATGTCATACCCCAGTTACTTCAAGCGTTTATTACAGACGTATAATTCGTTATTTTGACTCAAATAAAATTGCTGGTTATTTCTTAAAGCTTCCAAGATAAAGTCTAATAGATGGCATTATCATTTTGTAACGTAAAAAGATTATAAATGATGTTAACGAAAACAAAAACGAAAAATTGACTTTTTCACTTAAAAATGCAGAAAAATTTCAATTTTTAATATTTTTGAATCAATTTTTCGGGATTACTTTCTTGAAGTACCACAATTTCAAGAAAAAATATTAGTTTATGGCGGAGTTGAAAAAAGTATATTTATTTTTCCATATGAATTCGTGCAATTTGAAAAAAATGAAAGTATTTACTATTATAAGAAATATGGGACTATTTTCAAAATAATCGTTTTATTGGCAGCTTTTGGAGTTATTATCACACAAAATGTTGTAAAATTATACAAATATAAAAGAAATGTTAAGATTTTAGGAGCAAATATCAATCTACAACATCATCGAAGCCGTTGGATTATTCGTCCACCACCAGTAGCTGCTCTAGAATGGGGCGATTTCTCAAATTATAAGTCATCTACAGACATCATAAATATCTGTATTCATGAAAGAAGAAAAAAACAAGCTCTCTTCCACTATGATTGACATTATTTACGCACTAATAAGCCAAAAAAATGACAAAATGAAAGTTGAAATTATTCATGAAATTATACGTAGTGTGCACATGGGGTATTTCACACCCCAGAATTTCCGAACATCAACTTTTCACCACTACCAAGAGCAGAAAAAAGCCGGGCGGGGTAAAATATGTATGGGATCTTGAAATGTTACTCCTAGACTATATGTAGGTGGCAGCACAGGTCCCAATTCGCATTGTAAGGATGAGGAAAACGCGTTTGAAAATACTGTGGGGTATATCCTATCCCCGGTGCACAACAAAGGTTAAAATCAATTTTTTGAAAAAACTCATTCTCTAAGTCTTCCATAACAATCTCAGCCAAAATAGGTGATAAAACTGATCCAATAGGAGTTCCAAATTTTTGTTTATAATAACTATTAATAAATTTGAAATATACTGAATGAAAAACATGCTTTATAGCATCAAGAACATGTTTTTTTCGGAATTTTAGTAATAATTTCAATCAAATTCCAACGTTTTTGTATGGCCATTTCTACTCTTTCGTTCTTCCATACTTTGGTAAAATTTCGAAGATATTGAAATCAATGTTAGGAAGATTAGGTGTACATACTATTTACAGAGTTCCCTTTAAGAGCAATATGGTAGTAAAATTGATAAAAGATAGATATGAAAAGCTAGACAAAACATGTGTTATTTACAAAATAAACTGTAATGATTGCAATGCAAGTTATATAGGGCAGACGAAAAGGGCACTTAGACTTAGAAAGGGTGAACACGAGAATAATTTTCATAGAAGCTCCAGGTATCACTCTGTTCTGTCTAAACATATGATTGCACATGGTCATGATTTTGATTGGAATGATATTACAATTCTTTATCATGAAAAAAACCAGAAAAAGAGAGAATTTATGGAAATATTGTTTATAAAGAGAGAAAGTAACAAAGCTATCAATTTAAAGAAGGACCTCTCAAGATATAATAAAGTTTGAGATAGAGTTATTAATTGGTTAAAGTAGTTTCTTTGTACTAAATAAAAGAATTTATTTTCCACTAAAAACAATCAATTACTCAATTAAAATTTTTTTTGTTTTTACACTGAACTTGATTTATTCATCTTTCTCTTTATTGTCATTCTTTCGTTTCTCTTGTTCTCCTTTTTCTCTCTCTCCTTCTCTTTCTTTCTTTTTCTAATGGCTCTTTCTGAGAATTTGACAAATTCTGTGAGTTTCAATCTAAACTAAACCTCAGTATTCGTCGCGACGTTATACATTTCGCATCGTGTTTTCGTCTCTAGTTTAATGTTTTGATTTGAGAAAAATAAAATTAAAAATTAAAATTTCGAGTATTTTTAAATAAATTTTTTAGAATAAAAAAATATCTTTTGAAGTTAAATTGGTGTTAGAACAATTAAAATGTTTTTTAACAAAATTTTTAAATGGTGCTTTCCGGAATAAGACAACAGAACAATGAAGCAAAAAAGTGGATTTCAACATAGGATCAAATAACAGATGAGTTGAAATAATTTAAAAAAAAAATAATTAAAATATTTCTGTTTTTAAAACATAATATTGATTATGAGAGCATTAATATCATGAATTGACCTGTCGAAAACTAACAATTTGAAAAAAATTTTTATTAAAAATAGAGAAGTTAACGAAGTGTTTTTGAAGGGAGAGAGGGAAACAAAGTTATCAATTTAGGGAAGGATCTCTCAAGTTATAACATAGTTTGGGATGGTGTTATCAATTATGTTAAAGTATTTTCTTTAACTAAATAATTTAAAAAAATGTATTTTTATTTAAAAAAATCAATACCTCAATTAATTCATATTTCATAGGAAGTATAAGTAATATAGAATTTTATAGGTATATGAATTTACTCATACCTTTAGTTATCCAATAAATGATTCCCTGATGAGGTGGTTTAAATTGACCTCGAAACATGTTGGTTTCCCCCGTAGTATAAAAAGGACGGAAAAAGGAAAAAGTGAGGTGTTTTTTGGTTGACTTTTTCCTCTTTTTCCCTCTTTTTTCATTATGTTATTTTTGTCTCTAAAGAGCCGAAAAGTTAGATGGTCATTGAATTTTATTTTTAATTATGAATCTTTTTCTACATTATTGTAAAAAAATTTTTCAAGGTAAAATGAACTTCGAGACTATTTGAATCTTAAACATACTTTTTTCATACACGCTCGCCTCCAAACTTCAGCGCTAGCAGGATGAGAGTTCGAGTCTCGGTAGATCCCTATGCTGGCTTTGCATGAAGTAGGGTTTTGAAGAAAGCTGCAGTAAGTTAACAGTTACTGTCCTAAAATTGCATGAACACCTGGGTAAGACTATTTCACCTTAATTTTGTCTTGCGTAAAGACTTATTAAAGACAATTTCAATTTTCAAGTCTCGGGGACAAACTATGTTGTTTTTTAGAGGAAATTAGGCAATACACTGTAAATAATAAAAAAATTGTACCACTTAAAATGGTAAAATTACCAACAAAAAATTGGTGCAATTTCACTACTCTGATTATGGGATGAATACCACTTGCATGTTAGAAGTTACAACCAAACTTATAACTTTACCACTCTTAGACTGACACTATAGAAAGGCGTTGTAGAAGTACAGTTTCTGCTTGTGCATCTGTGAATTTCAGAGCAGGTAATAAATGGACCTACTTTCAAAGTGTTGATTTTTTTGACGCTGGTAAAAGTACAGAATCTGTCAAAAATTCCTTTTTCCAACGTAATCTCACGTCTTGAAATTTGATGATTGATGACGCGGTTTACTTGCACAGCTCTTAACGTAGTATAAGTACAAGTAATTGTAAAGTTTCAAAGTTGCGTACAATAATGAAAAAAATGGTAAAATTACAATTATTTTTAAAAGAGTGTTTCAGAGCGGTATAAATTATGGAACAATTTATTTACAAAATTGATAAAAAATATAGTATATATGAATATACAATAAAAGAATATATTGTGTTCAATAAATAATATTCTTTTCAGGAGGGAAAATTTCCCCTTTCTTTTAATATGAAATATATTTTCACAACCATTTTAAACTACAATTTATTATAACTTTCAGTAAAACATTTATCTGTTTTTAATTCCATATATCATATTTTGAATATATTTACATATAAAATAAATTTAAGGGTGCTTTTTTGCGGCGCATATTGTTTCCGCGCGTGAAATATCGAGCATGATCGCTCGAAGCGCCCCTTATGCCTCGTGTCAAAGACAAAAATTTGTATGGAAAAAGACGAATTATTCACATTTCTCATTTAGATGCTAAAGTTACCATGTTGAATAAAAACACGAATATTTTTGGTTAGAATACCATCACCTACAAATTCATAATGCATTTTAATCTTACATAATCTGTCTGGAAACTTATATAACCTAAAAGTTGAATTCCATATTAAAGAGGGATATTCATTAATGTCAGTGAAAACGTTACTTTTGGAGCAGTCAATAATCGGACCTACTCTGAAAGTGGTAATTACCAGAAATTTTTGTTACAGTGTGGCTCGTGAGACGGAACCAAACTATTTTTGATGTCTTGAGACGAATATTTTCATGGTTTTCATGGTTTTCATGAAGGATTTGTTAAATAATTGTACATTTTTCTAATTCAGCTACGAGCGATAGCTACACACGTAAGAAGTAAGCCCACCAAAATTGAAGTAAGTCGGACCAGCGGTTCTCAAGAAATCGTGTTCACCATGTCAAAAAAAGCTGTTTCGAGAAAAACGCGTTACGCTTGTACTTGTATCTTTGCCTGTTGTATTTTGATTGCCACGAGAGAAGCGTTTCTGTTCACGATTACCAGGCCTTCAGATAATTTTTCTGCTTCCTTTTCTATCCATGTTATGTTCGGCACTTTCAAACTCCAATACAAAACCTTTACACTCGATAAGATGCATTATACTACACTCATCTCCCGTGATTAGACTGGCCCCCTGGCCATCTAGTGAGCTCTAACCTGCCATGTTCTTGACCTTGGAAACCTTCCAAGCCGATCGCAAAGTATTTCTAAATGATTTTACTACCCAAGAATAAAAATTTATTTTTTGAAAAAAAAATCAACCAGCCTATCACCTTAAAGACGTATGCGTAAGTATTATTTTGTAGGTCTTACGGTCTTCAATAAAGTAAAAGAAATAACAAACGAAATTACTAAAGAGATCGTTTATTAATCATGCTGACGTTGCGGCTATCACTGCGTGCCTTTTTCAAAGAATCTAAATAAATAATATATAAATAACAACAATTAAAAATTTTTACAAACAAAAATTAAAAGTTAAAGAAATAAAAATACCTGTGATTAGTATCTTGTAAGGGAACAAGATTTTTTCAATTTTGGAGTCAACAACATGTCAAAAGTTTATGGTCAAATTTAAAAATAATTCTAAAATGTGACTAAAATTTAAAAAACAATTATATAAGATCGTATCGTCGAAAAAAGCCTTAAAAATTGAAACCTCAATAAATGAATTGGATTGAAAAATTGTAAAAACAATGCCTTAGTTCCGGCACACATACGAAATTGTATGAATAAGTTTAAGAACCTCTGGCGATCAAAAGGGGATACGCTCGAAACGCCGTCGTTTTAATTGGCCCCTGGGTCATATTTCATTTTCAGGTCAAATTTTAATTTTTTAATAACATATCCCAATAGGAAATTTTATTGTGCATATTTTTAGTCCTATACACTCAGAGAAAAGATTGAGTTGATTCAATAAAACAGTTTGTTCAACACAATTTACTTGTTGAAACTAAAAAATTTGGTCAGCGCAAATTAACCTTTGGTTATTTTTAAGAAACACAACGAATTAATTTGGTCAATTCAAAGAATTTATTTAGTTGAGCATGTTTAGTTGATTCAAACAAATAAATGTGTTGAACGGAAAATATTATTTATTAGAAAATGATTTGGTTAAAGTAACGAAATAATTTGGTTAATTCTACCAAATACTTCCATTAACTACACTAAACATAACGAAACAGATGATGTCAGCCCGTGCCGGTGACCAGTTTGCGTGTAGTCGAAAAGATTCTCATCGTGCGTCTTGTCGCGAATTAGTAAAAAAAATTAATGATACGAACGACGCTAATAATGTCAACGTTTTTAAAAAATGAGATCTGAAACAGTATGCAGAACATTTTGATCATAAGTACAAACTTTAGCTCGCAGGGTTCACGCCGGTACAGGCAATCTAACCTTAAAATTAATAAGTGATGAAAGAACCTCACACAATTGTATGGAGAAAAAGCTTTTCTGTCAGATTGGGTGAAAGTTCGGTTTTCTAATGCTGCATGTGATGCTTATCAAAACTTTTTTACCAACAGCTTTTGTCATAGAATACAATTTTTTGAAAGTCGATATCTGGATACATTTTTATTGAACGAAACAACCAAAATATTTGTTTGGATCAACCAAAATATTTGGTTGAATTAACCAAAATATTTATTGCAATCAACCAAAATATTTATTATAATCAACCAAACTTTAGTAACCAAAATATTGGTTGAATCAACTAAGCATTTGATTGACCATATAGCAATGTATTTATTTCTTTGATCCAACCAAATTTGTCTTGAAACAACCAAACTTTTTTCTGAGTGTAAATAAAAGTGATAACTTTATTAGTTTCCGAAATAATCAAGAAAATGTTACTTTTTTCTGCAATCGCAAAATACGAATTTTTTGTGTTCAATTCGCCACAAGTTCTACAATAATAGGAATTTTGTAATAAAAATTTCAGAAAATATGCACCATCATATAACGAAACTAACGTTATTTATAGAATTTCAATAAATTGTCACTAAAATTTATAACGATTTTTATTCTTCTCATTGCGTACATTAGATATTAAATGTTTCAAACGCTTCGGGAGTCGAACTAATTTACAGAAAATTAAAATTAACGGTCACCTAAACTTTTGTTAGGATTCAAGAAAGTTTTTTGGAAAATATCAGGCAATTATGTTTTATAGTTTTAAAGTCACAATTGATTTAAGATCTCAGCACTGTCCCGTACGCGTGCTAGCTCGTCCTGCAATATCAACGTCTGTATAACAGCGGACGATTGGAATGTTAAGCCGGACACCAAAACAAAAAAGCATATGTTTATGTTGATTCTCTCCTAAGGAACATAATGCACAGAAGCATTATTGTAGAATAGTGTTAGCATATAATATTCTGTTTAGGATAGTTTAAGTTTACTTAAAATAAAAAGAACCTAAATATGGGTCGAGGCAGGAAAAGAAATAGGTGTGATGAAAATTGGTTGAAGAATAAGAAAAAATGTTTCCGAAATAAGGTACTACTTAAAAGTAATAAAGAAAATGAAAAATTATAACTTTTCTGCTAATTTTAATATCCTATTATTATTTTTTATGTGATTTCTTAATAGCTTTTTCTAAAAAATCTTGTATTTTAAAATTAGTTTCAATAGTCTAATCTAATATAATCTTTTACATTGAATTCTACTATCGAAAATGTAAAAATTTTTAAACATCAAATTATCACGAAAGTAATGGAGGGCATTCAATGAATAGCCGTTTCTTTTAATCGAAAAGTTTAAAAAAATTATGTTATATTGTAGGGAAAGGAATATATTACTAAGTCTAAAACTATAAAGAACGGTGTAAAATAAAAGTAAGTTTTAATTTTTACAATTTTGTATTAAAAAATAATAAACAAATGTAAATGATAATGTCTTCGTTATTATTTTGGTGGCCGGCTTGACCTCCCAATCGCCCGCTGTTATACAGACGTTGATATTGCAGGACGAGCTAGCACGCGTACGGGACGGTGCTGAGATCTTAAATCAATTGTGGCTTTAAAACTATAAAACATGATTGCCTGATATTTTCCTAAAAATTTCCCTGATTCCTAACAAAAGTTTAGGTGACCGTTAATTTTAATTTTCTAAAAATTCGTTCCACTCCCGAAGCGTTTGAATCTTTCAATATCTAATTTACGCCATCACAGAAAAAACTGGGGGTAACAAATGTTGCAGGTAATCATTATTTGTGGGGAAAGTCGGTTAGGGTACAGGGTAATGTTGCGCCGGGTAATTGATAAGTGGCTAAAGTATACCCGACTTTACCCTGGAGGACGGTAACGTGGGCGAAGTGTCACTTGTTGACTTCATGTTTAAAGGACCGGCTATAAACAATGAATTGTCACATATTTTCGCGTACAAGGCACTCCAAAAGGATGATACTCAACATTAATTAGCGAATTGATTACCGAATTTTCGACTTACCACACTTTTTTCGACAAAATAAATTTGACAGCAGACACAGGGTTTGAATATGTCGCCATGGTCTTTAAAGTTAATAGGTGCGTTGAAAAAAAAAACACGTAAAGTTTCGGCTTGGGAATTTCCAAAAATATAGTTGTCACAGCGAAAACTTTTCGGTCGGTCTTGGAAACAAATCATTTTACGTTTGATCGCAGAAATCTGAGCGTGTCACTGGTTAATTAGCAATTTTGCGATAATGGACAGGTACATATTTATTGAAAGTGGCCGATCGGTACTTGTGTTTTCCACAATGTGCTTGAAGAATATTACTTTATAGCTACCAGGGTTGCGTACGTAATATACCTTAAGGGCATGTGATACTCCGACCCGTGATAAATCAGGTTCAGTTCCCCCGGGTTTTTGTCCACAAAAATTTAAAAAATTTTAAACTGAATTCGGAGATGCCATAGAATAGTATAACAGACGTCCCCGAACTCTTTTTTGAGAGATTATAACAAAAAAAAGCTATTTTGCTAAACTTGAGTTTAGCCTAACTTGAGGTTAGGAACGGGTTTCAGCACTCTGTCATTCCGATAATGAATGTCTCTGTTGTACCGATGCTGTCAGTACACATAACCTCAAAATACACACACATGAATAAAATTTAGCAAAATTAAATTTTTTCATATTATTCTATAAAAGAAGGATTCGGGGACGTCCGTTAGCATGTTCGCTATCATTCCGCAAAATTTTAAGGCAAAATCTTTATTATTGTAGGAAAAAAGTCGGGGGAACCTAACACTGCTAAACTCGATCATTTTCTAAGTATCACATGCCCTTGAGTAATTTAAGAAGTTTTTACATGTAAATTACGTAAGTAATTTACGTCCCTAATTTTTTTTACATGTAATTTACGTTTTCAAGATAGCAACTGCGCTTATATGACTGACTTCCTTAAAAGCTTCTTAATATATTAAAAAAAGATTAGAGGTGACAGACCCAGAAATTCCTTTTGGAAGGAGTTAAATTTTATTTTAAAGAGGAAAATGGCAAAAATTTTGCTTTTTGCCCCGGGTGCAATCGAGTGATGTCAAGTACGATTGAAATTAAATTTTCAGAACGCAATCATAAAAATGGCGTGTTTTCATGCCTCCATAGACATTCGCAAAGGTAGGCTTTTTGAGCGGCGTCTGGCGGTGCGTTGGACGAGTTAGAGAAATAGGGTTCAGTTAGCACGGCGTGACGTAGAGTTCAAAAAATAGATTTGTTTGTGCATGCTCCGAGTATTTTCTTAACGCTAGAGTTAGCGTATTAGTGAGTCGATGTTTATAACAAATAGTATAGCGTGTTCCTATCGCCTCGCACATTATACTTTGTTGTCACATTCACGTTCGTTAGAACAAACATGCAGCAGAGCTCATGCGTACCTTCACCGACTCAAAACGTGATTTTGCATTTTTCCATGGAGACAATGAAATCACGCCATTTATGATTTTTTTCTGAAAAGTATCGTTGGCAGTGATGCCAATGTTGGCGCCTTTTGCTACTGCGCTTGCGTTCGGGCCGCGCACTGGTTGGCCGCCGTTGGCGCGCAATTCAAATTTGGAATAAAAAATAATTATTGTAAATTAAATAAATAATTATTAAAAAATGCAAAATATTGTATATAAATGGTGCAAATTCTGATTTTAGACTTCTGAAATTAAATGTTTAGTGAAATATAAGTTATTCTTTGGAAGTCAAAAAAAAAACTGTTATTCAAAAAATATATGTAATATAACTTTTTTTCTTGTTCAAAATCAGAAGCTGTACAATTTATATACATTCTTGTGCATTTTTAAATAATTATTTATTTAAGTTACAAGAATTGCGTTTAATTCCAATTTCAAATTGCGCGCCAACTGTGGACAACCACTGCGCGGCCCGAACGCAAGCGTAGTAGCAAAAGGCGCCAACATTGGCATCACTGATCGTTGGCGCCCTTACCTACGAGTCGTTATAAAAACATTATGCTCGTTTCAAACAGGTCGTCAGTCCACACTAGTTACGAAATGTACTATACTCTACGTATTTTCAGTGGCGGAACTTCCAGCGGTTCTTTTTGTTTGCAGATCTTTCTGAGGCTAAAAGAAATACGAAGTCAGAAGATTTTAAAAATTAAATACAATCATTTATATCAACGAAGGATCAACAATTTTTACATACCTGTGAGCTAAAAGGCTTCAGAAGATAACTAAAATATTACTATATTTCACTGAATTTTCCGGAGGTGTGAATGGATATTTCGATATTTTGGCTGGCTGACGACCAGCAGACAGAGCGTGTAAATTAGTGACGGGCGCTGCTCGGTATTTCACAGTCATGACCAATCCTGACCGGTCATGACGGTAAATGATGATAAAACGCGGTCATAGCCAAATATTTCCACCAGGAAAGATTTTTTTTTTTATAGAGAAAAGTGGATTAGTTGTTAGGACATACCCTATGCTAAACTTGTTCAAAAAGTTTATCGGTTCTAAATGTTGCAGTTATTCTCAAAGTAATAAAAATTCCAGAAAGCTGAGCATAGCAGACGACACTTCTGACAGTTTCGCACGAGTTCCGAAGAGAATTTCAAAATGGCTTTTTACAAGTTGAGAAATTACCTTAAAAATCCGTTGCAATTATTAGGTAGTATTTTAAAAATAATAGTTAGTAGTGTGCTAAGTTATTTTGAATAACATTTCAATGATCATGACACTTAAACATTAAGTTAAGTACTGTATATCGTGTAGGTTATATTCCCAAATTTAAAATACTGTTTTTTTTGCCTTCAAATAAAATAAAATTGATATCTCATTCTGTCTCATTATTATAAATTTAGATTTATGAGTAATTTGTGTGAATAATGTATTATTTGTTATTATTTTTATTGTCATTGTTGCCATTTTTTTAAATTACAATAATTGCCTTATTGAATTCCTTCACACATGGATAATAACAAATAATAAATTATTTACACAAATCACTCATAAATCTGAATTCATAATAATTAGATATCAATTTTATTTCATTCAAACACAAAAAACAGTATTTTCATTTAAGGAATATAACCTATACGATACACAGTACTTAACTTCATGTTTAAGTGTTATATTCATTGAAATGATATTCAAAATAACTTAGCACACTACTAGATATTATTTTCAAAATATGACTTGATAAATGCAACAGATTTTTAATGTAATTTGTCAATTTGTAAAGTGTCATTTTCAAATTCCCCTCGAAACTCGCGCGAAACTGTCAAAAGTGTCGTCTGCTGTGCTCAGCTTTTTCGCATTTTCATAACTTTGAGAATGACTGGAACATTTAGAACCAAAAAACTTTTTGTACAAGTTTAGCATAAGGTTCTATTTTTAGAAGCTATTCAATTAAATAATAAAATCATAATTTTTTTATTGATTTAACTAGTTAATTGAATAGACATATTTGAGTTGCCCACCCAACCTGAAATACCTCATTTGAAAAAAAATGAAACTGGTGATAAGTCGCAAATTCCGAAAGGTTACAAGTATGAACAATTTGAGGTTATGTTTGGGTTTCTTGTCTTCCAAAAAAAATAGGTTTGAGGCTGATCCTATACTTAGGGCTCATTTACACCTCGGTTGGGAAAACACTATGTCTCACTCTATGATGTGAATATACCTGAAGTTCATGTCACTCCGGAAATTCCCCAGATATTTTCTTCGGAAAGTTTGTAGAATGACACAAACTTATGCTACTGCCACATGTAAGAGTGATAGGAAAAGAGTCTTCCCAATAGGGGTGTAAATGAGCCTTAAGTATAGGATCGGCCTCAAGCATATTTTGTTGAGGTGACAAGAAACCCAAACATAACCTAAAATTGTTCATACTTGTAACCTTTCGAAATTTGCGACTTATGACCGGTTTCATTTTTTTAAATGAGGTATTTCAGGTTGGGTGGGGAACTCAAATATTATTATTATTTAACTGAATAGCTTCTAAAAATAGAAAATAATATCTAAATACACTTATGGAAAAATAATTTTTTTTCCAGCTTATAAAAAGAAATTAGGTTCCATCCCATGTAATTGGTATTGCATGATATTACTGACGACGAGCAGACATAGCACCTTCAGGGTTGCACGGTTACGCGTAATTCGAACCTTTATACGTATAATACGTATTTTACGTATTATACGTAGGAAATGTAATAAACGTAAATAATTGCTTACTTGAATGGTGGGTGAGGGGAAAGAGCATAATATAACCTTACTTATTCCGGAATGCATTAAGTGCGAGTGTTTGAGCGTTGATCAGACACTTAATTGCTAATGGAGTGTATTTGGGGTTTAAATAACCACAGACAACTGTTACTTGCAATTGGGAGAGTTTATTTTATGGCATAAAAAACCTCCACTTGAAGAGTGGAGGAAAAAGCCGAGAATCAAATAGCGATCACAAAAATAACACAGAAATTGCAGACCTTGAGATTGTAATGAGACTTAAACATTGGAATGACTACCAGTCCGCCACACTTTAATCCACACAACGGCAAGCTGATAGCATCCTATCCACACAATGGCAAACACACATAATCCAACACGAGACTTGCTCCCACATACAAAATGGAACCTCTCACTACGAAGACTTAACTAGAACTGAGTGAACCCTTAATAAAATGATAATTATAAAAGTCAAAACAAATTCCTTAATCCACTGCATATAAAGTCGTACAAAAAGGTTCCATTCTACCTGCTCGGCGCTGACCTTCGAGCTACGCGCAGAGCTTACAGTTTCATTTTTAGGTGCAGCTCCCTTTCCGGAAATAAATCAATTAACAAAAGAAAAATAAACTAAATCTAATTCTCCACAAGTTCAGATGACGGTAAAAAGCAGCCAAACAGCGAGATTGAGTGAATTATTTTGTATAAAATTTAAGAAATGAGTAAATCAAAAGTTGGGAAGGAAAGGGGACAAGAAATCAATTGGGACGAATTGAAGTTTGAGCGGTTGAAAGTTGTAAATCAAGCAGTTTCAAAACGCTCAATTTATAATAGTGTTTAAAACATTAATAGCTTCTAGCCTAATAGCTTCTTCTAGCTCACAGGTATGTAAATATTGTTGATCCTTCGTTGATATAAATGATTGTAATTAATTTTTAAAATCTTCTGAATTCGTATTTCTTTTAACTTCAGAAACATCTGCAAACAAAAAGACCCTCTGGAAGTTCCGCCACTGAAAAGACGTAGAGTATAGTACATTTCGTAACAAGTGTGGATTGACGGCCTCTTTTGAAATGAACGTAATATTTTTGTAATGACTCATAGGTAAGGGTGCCGTAGTCGCCCGAATCAGATACGAGTTACAAAAACATGGCGCGAGTTTCAAAAAGGAAAGAAAGTCCGCAGGAGTCACGAACGATACTTTTCAGAACAAAATCATAAGTGGCGCGATTTCCTTGTCTCCATGGAAAAATGCAAAATCACGTTTTGAGACGGTGAAAGTACGTATGAGCTCTGCTGCATTTTTGTTCTAACGAGCGTGAATGAGACAACAAAGTATAATGTGCGAGGCGATAGGAACACGTTATACTCTTCGTTAGAAACATCGACTCACTAATGCGCCATGAATTCTCTTTCTATCTTTGTCTACCATGGACTCTCTCTAGTCAACTCTAGCGTTACGAAAATACTCGGAGCATGCACAAACAAAGCTCTTTTTTGAACTCTACGGCGCGCCGTGCTAACTGAACCCTATTTTTCTAACTCAGCCAACGAACCGCCAGACGCCGCTGAAAAAGTGTACTTTTGCGTTTGTCTATGGAGGCAAGAAAACAAGCCATTTTTATGATTGCGTTCTGAAAAGTTAATTTCAATCGTATTTGACAACACTCGATTGCACCCGGGGCAAAAAGCAAAGTTTTTGCCATTCCCTCTTTAAAATAAAATTTAACTCCTTCCAAAAGGAATTTCTGGGTCTGTCACCTCTAATCATTTTTTAATAAACTAAGAAGCTGTCAAGCAAGTTAGTCATATAAGCGCAGTCGCCATCTTGAAAATGTAAATTACATGTAAGAAAACTAGGGACGTAAATTACGTACGTAATTTACGTGTAAAGAACTTTGTAAATTACCTAATGTATATTTACTTTACTATATTTATTTATTTATTTATAATGTATATTACCACTTCCAATAAATATGTACCTGCCCATTATCGCAAAATTGCTAATCAACCATTGACATGGACAGATTTCTGCGATTAAACGTAAAAACTTTTGTTTTAAAGACCTACCGAAAAGTTTCCGCTGTGACAAAAATATCTTTGGAAATTCCCAAGCCGAAACTTTACGTTTTTTGTTTCAACGCACCTATTAATTTCAAAGACCATGGCGACTTTTAAACCCTGTATTTGATGTCAAATTTATATTGGAGAATAAAGTGTGGTAAGTCGAAAAATTGGGCGATCAATTCGCTACTTAATGTTAAGTATCATCCTTTTGGAGTGCCTTGTACGCGGAAATATGTGAAAATTCATTGTTCATAGCCGGTTCTTTAAACATAAAGTCAGCAAGTGACCCTTCGCCCACGTTACCCTCCTCCAGGGTAAAGACGGGTGTACGTTAGCCACTTATCAATTACCCGGCGCGACATTACCCTGTACCCTAGTCGACTTTACCCACAAGTAATGATTACCTGCAACATTTGTTGCCCCCCGTTTTTTCTGTGATGAGAAGAATAAAAATCGTTGTAAATTTTCAGTGACAATTCATTGGAATTCTATAAATACCGTTCGTTTCGTTATATGATGATGCATATTTTCTAAAATTTGTATTACAAAATTCCTATTATTTTAGAACTTATGGCGAGTTGAGCACAAAAAATTCGTATTTTGCGATTGCAGAAAAAAGTAACATTTTCTTGATTATTTCGAAAACTATTAAAGTTATCACATTTATTTATAGAACTAAAAGTATGCACAATACAATTTCCTATTGGGATATGTTATTAAAAAATTAAAATTTGACCTGAAAAAAATATGACCCAGGGGCAAACTAAAACGACGGCGTTTCGAGCGTATCCGCTTTTGATCGCCAGAGGTATGTAATTTGAAGCACAGTTTAATTTCTAAGTTTCATAGAGCTAAATATAATTTCCAAACCAACTGCTTAAAAATTGAAATCGAAATCACAGTAAGAGAGATTAAAAAACTAGATAATTTTTCAAATTATTTAAAACATCGAATACAAAGATTGATAAATGATGGATCGATTCAATAGTATATTATGCACCTAGGGGGAGAAAAAGTGCCTCTCCCCCTTGGCGCATACGATATTTTTTATAAAAAATGGATGATTTCAGGCATTTCTCGAAATACAGTCATGATTTCAGTCCATATTAGATTTTGTGTAATAAAGCATGAAATTAATGTTAATCTAATCTATGGTAATTGTAGAGGTGATTTATGGTAACTTATTACAGATTACCCATAATTTATTTTTGAACATTTCCATAAATTACCGGAAATTTATGGAAAATTTCGGTCATTCATGGTAATTTTACAGGTAAATATGGTAACTTACCATGGAATACCCAAAATCAATATTTAAACATTTCCATAAATTTCCGGAAATTTATTAAAAATATCGGTCATTTATGATAATTTTACTGGTGAATATGGTAACTTACCCAAAATTAATTTTGAAAAATTTCCATGAATTTCCACAAACTTATGAAAAATTTCGGTAATTTATGGTAATTTTACAGGTAAATATGGTAACTTACTATAGAATACGTAAATTCATTTTTAAAAATTTCCGGAAATTTATGGAAAATCTTGGTCATTTATGGTAATTTTGCAGGTATATATGGTAACTTACCCAAAATTCATTTTCAAAAATGTCCATAAATTTCCAGAACTTTCCGGAAATTTATGAAAAATTCCGGTAATTTATGGTAATTTTACAGGTAAATATGGTAACTTACCATGGAATACGCAAAATTCATTTTTACAAATTTCCATAAATGTCCGGAAATTTATGGAAAATTTCGGTAATTTATGGTAATTTATGGTAATTTTACAGGTATATATGGTAACCTTCCATAAATAACCGCAAAATTCTATTAACTGCAACCAAAATTTCCTCTCAGTTTTTACCGTGAGTGGGCTGATAATCATAAAATGCAAGCTCATAGATGCATAATCTTCATTATTCATCTCTGACGTCACTTTTCAGTCCCTAGGGAGTAAAAAGTAGAGCTTTAGCCCCGCTTCATAGGCGTCGAAAAGTGCTGAAATCATGCATGTGTCATAAAAAGGTTTTTTGTTTCACAAGAATTAAGTTTAAATAATCTGAAGTATAAAAAAAGACAATATTAATAAGTTACCTATCAATAACATGGTTTTCAATATAGAAAATTGATTAAAAAATGAAGAACATGAAGATCAGAAGCTCAGTATCAGAAAAACAGATACTCAATTAATCTCAACCCATAGTAGACATAATAACTTCAAGAAACTTGAAGAATCTGTCAAACTGATTGAAAATTTTCAAAATGATAATAAAGATTTAGTGTTTGGAAATGCAGACAAAGGTAAAATAACGGTAGCAGCTAACAGGAATAATTATAATAAAACTGTGGAAAACATGCTTAGCAATGATATTTTGTATAAAAAGATTAAAACTAGTCTTGTTCCAACAATACAAGAAAAATGTAACGTACAGCTATTATTAGATGGGAGCAAAAAGATTAATTAATGAACAAATGGCATATAAATTAAAAACGCACAATAGTACTGTAGCAAAAGCTTATGCTCTACCAAAAGTGCGTAAACCAAATTTAAAAAGAAGATTAATTGCTTCCACGATTGGATCTCCTACTTGCAACTTAGCCAAATATGTTTCTAATGTTTTAAAACCGGTTTCAGGAAACACAGAATCATTTGTTCAAAATAGCTGGGATTCAAAAGACATTTTAAATACAATTGAAGTTTCTCCAATATATTTTTTAGTTTCACTGGACGTTGTTTCAATGTTTGATAACATTCCATTAGATCTTGCATTAGATTTCATTAAAAAAAAACTAATACCAAATCATAATCTAACTCAAATAACAAAAAATGAATTTTTAATCGCTACTAGAACTGTTTTCAATAAAATGATTAGCTCTTTTAATGGTCAATATTATAAACAATTAAATGGTTGTCCTATGGGTTCTCCTATAGTTTCAAATTTGGTTTCAGAAGATGTAGAAACTAGAGCTTTAAAAAAATTAAATTAACAGTAAAATTACGTTCCTTTCAGAATGCATCCTTTGAAATTAAGCAGATTTCTTTTGTCCATCAATAGAATCGTTTCACTGTTCAAAGACTTATCCAATAATTGCAAAACGGAAGTAGTTTTACTGATGAACGATTTCTTTTGACTTTGAAAAGAATTCCTTCATTTATCAAAGGATTTCATCTGTTGGCTAGCAGAGAAAATGCGCCTGCGCATGATTGAATTTTTTCACTGCACGATTTATCAATTAATTGATAAAGTGAGTAAAAAAACGTGCGAAGTGAGGTGGAAAATGAATTTCTTCAAAAAATTAGGAATCCCAGATTGTGACGCGAAAACTTTGGAAGGTACGTGTACTGAAAGAACAGTTTTTGATCCGCAGAACCTCATTTTATATTGACTTTTACGCTTTTGACAATCGAAGTATAAATTTTTTTAAATTCTTTTGTCAATCAAAAGTTCGTTAGGCGTTCTCTGTGAAAAGATTTTTTAAAGCGTCGATTTTATACCGATTTTATAATAACATTGATTTTATATTTACATTCATCAAAGTTCGGCTTTTGTATATTTCTTGCACGTAATATCATGCAATAAGTTTTCTTTTAACGTTTGAATTATTCTTTCTCTTGTTCGACAATAGATTTCACTTCAAGGTCAAAGGAAATCCTTTCACAGTTAAAGGATAGCATTTGAAACGAAAATCCTTTAACTATGAAAGGATTTCCTCTTATGCCAATTTTGAATAGAAAATCCTTTAATAGTGAAAGGAATCTTTTGACAGTTAATAGTCTGTTTTTAGAGTGTTTATATAAACGATACGTGGATGATATTTTAGCTATTGTTCCTACAGAAAAAATTGACGATTTCCTCAACACTTTCAATAGAATTGAAAATTCCATACAGTTTACAATTGAACTTGAACATAACAATTCAATCAATCATCTTGATTTACAAATTATAAAAACACCTAAAGGTGAGTTAATTACCAATTGCTTTAAAGAAGCTTCATGGTCTGGTAGATATCTTAATTTTAATTCCCACCATTTGTATTGTCAAAAGGTCGGCTTAATTAAAGATTTAATTGACAGATGCATTAAATGAAGTCATATAGAATTCAGGAAAGAAAATTTAAATCAAATGGAAATCACATAAGTTCAAAATAATTATCCTCTTCCTTCAATAAATAATATTATACGAGAAAGAATTCATGAAATCTACAATAGCTCTAGTAGGAAAAATAACTGGATTGACGCGTACAAAAATAATCAGATCTAAAAGTTACGTTCCCTTATGTTCAAGGACTCTCGGAAAGGTTGAGAAAATCGTTAAAAAAATGCAACATGAATGTTTATCTTAGCAATCAGAACACTCTTGAAAAAATTTTACTCAACCAAAAAGATACTGATAACACCGAAAATTTGCCTGAAATTGTGTATCTCATAAAATGTAATTGTTGTGAAAAAGTGTATATTGGTGAAACAGGTAGAACATTAAAAACTAGAGTTTCTGAACATGAAAGAGATTGTAGAATTGGAAATTTGAATATAGGTCTATCACAACATTGTTGGAACGTTAACCATCACTTTGATTTTGATTTTAACAATATTAAAATTCTGGCTAGAGGAAAAAAATACTTATGAAAGACGAATAACAGAATGAATTTTTATGAACAAATATCACAATATTTCTATCAACTTACAGACTGAAATTATGAATGTCAACAAAATATATCAAAGTATCATAAAATAATCAAAAACCAATTTAAAATCCAGTTGCTTTGGCGTGCTTTCCTCATTTGAGATTCATTTAAATGACGCCTTCATTCTGTATTAATGAATTTAACGCCTTAATGTTTGTCTCTTGTTTAATTTGTCATATGTGCGACGTTTGTCCCAAAACATTATAAAGATTTTGTTTTTTTCTAATTTGAGATGTAGTCTCTATCTAAAAAGGCCTCTTCAATTTGTTAGGCTTTTTTCTACGGTACGATGTTTTATGATTTTTTTTTGAAAAAGGCTCGCAGTGATAGCCGAAACGTCAGCATGATTAATAAACGAACTCTTTGGTAATTTCGTTTGTTATTGCTTTTACTTTATTGTAGACCGTGAGACCTACAAAATAATACTTACGCATATTTAAATTGATGGTCGAAGAAAGGCTTGATTTAATTCTTTTCAAATCTGATTGTTATTCATATTACAGGCTTTCAAGACAAAATCAAGACCAGATATTTTTACCCGGGTGTATACTACAAAAATATTGTCGGTGGAAATATGGGGCGTGTCGCATAAGGTGTACCTGACTGAGAAAAAGAATATCGCGAAAACCTGAGAAACTAATTTACAGAATGTTGCGAAATCAACAGAAAATACCTATTAAATCTGAAAAGTCTACTAGTGAGGCTGAATTTTTGAATAGGGAAGTGATATCCTTAACCTGAAGTTTTGCTAAAGAAGGGTTATGGTGCAATGCGCGGGTTTATATTTTTAATGCACTCGCCCCATATTGCAAGGTCATTTCTGAGGACGATTTCTATTGGTCGATTCTTTCATGCTTCCACTTTCATTTTTGGACATTACGCTGCGTTGACCTCTTGAACTGACTCACAGGAGCTATATTTTATGCGAAGAACGGTCGAAGAGGACTGAAAAAATGGTTAGTTGTGACAAGAAGCTCTTTATTAGTAGAGATGGTATTAGATGCGACATCCACTTCGATGGTAAAAGTAACTAACCAGTTTAGTGCGGCAACAAGTCGCCGTTAGTAATCCTACGTAGGTTATATTAGTAACGATAGTATTTCTAGTCACAACAAATAAAGTAGTATAATTTACCACCAATTTATTTTCCAAGAAATAAAAGTAGTAAAAGTTACAAGTTTTCCTCATTGGCGACATTGGCGGAACTGAAACCTGAGCAGAGCTGCCAACATTTGCGCCGCAATATCGCGTCATGTTCTCGTTCGTCGTCGTTTTCATCTTAACCTTTTTGTGAATTGTGCAGTAGTGAAGACCGTGAAGACTATCGCATCGATCTAAATTTTCTAATGGACTTACTACTACTTCAAGTTTGAAATTTTAAATACACAAGAACTCCAATATAAGGCTGACTGATCTTGTTCCTCCTGAAACTGCTGGCCCACGCCGTTTCTCAGCACACAAGCAATGTCAACAATGCATGGCTACCCCGCGCCGTTCATCCAATGACGAATTTAGTGCACGGCCACTGCGAGGCAACCCCCAAAACTGGCCTTGTATGAGGTCTTGTGTTCTTTTTCTCTTATAGAGTTCCTGTGTATTGAAATTATAGTTGTTTTTCATTAACATACCAATGGGCATGTGTGTGTATTTCGACATGATGTTTTATCAGGACCTGGTCTCTATAGGAAGTCCTGAGCATGCTCTTGTGTCCACTATAGAGAAATTATAGTAAAATTTACTATAATTTCATTATTGAGAAGTTCTAACTCCGCAATAGTCCACGAGCCAGTAATTTTAATAGTAAAGACTACTAATTTAAATAGTGAAACTCACTCATTTTAATAGTAAGGACTACTATTTTAAATAGTAAAACTTACTAATTGTAATAGTGAGGATTACTACTTTAAGTAGTGAGATCAACTAGCTTATTTGTAAGACTAACTAATTTAATAGTTAGACTTACTAATTCAAGTGGTCGGGCCTACTAACTGAAAATTACCTAAAGTAATCACCTAGATTACTACCTAAAGTTTTTGCGACAACAACCAAAGTAGTAAGGACAACTACTACCAATATTGCGAATAAAAGTAGTAGCCCCAACAGTTAAATAGCAGCGGCATATATTACAAACTAAAGTAGTTGGCCCTACTACTTTATTAGTTGTCCCAACCAACTATTTTTTTCAGTGAGTTTATAAACATTCGAATTTTGCTATTCACTGGGTTTGCATATGGATTTTCTTTAATTGAAACCATTACATTTATTTCATCGAATTACGATTGAACCTTTAAGCGTGATCATGCGGTGACCAAAATTTACATATCTCGATTTTTTTTTCGATCATCCAAACGCTAGATACAGTCATCAAATTCAGTAGTGAGGAAAGATAAAATACCCCCTTAGAATGGGTGCCCGTCACTTCTGGAGCCCCCCGTGTATACTTAGTGTGAAAACGCCTGTGGTAAAACGATACAAAGCGAAGATAATTCCGTTAGACCTCTGACTCGCCAGGTGTCCGCCACCCGGGGTCCACGATAGGACACCGTCTGTCGACTGTCCGCGCGCAATGATCCTTTTTTCATCGTTTCTTACATCGATTGAGAAGTTAAAAATAACCATTTTTCTTTTATTACAGTGGTCTGTCAAAAACGATTGAAAAAGGAGCGAAGAGCAAGACGACGACTGCAAGATCAACTGGACCTTGAAGTTAAAAGGCGCACCCAGTTGGAAGATGCACTCAAAGCCACGGGAGCCTCGACAGAACAAGTCAAAGCTATTACTGGTAAGTGTTCTTATCTCAAGAATATTCTTATAATTATTCCTATGAAATCCTACAGATAAAAAGTCTCTTTGACAAGGAATATGGAAAATTGAGAGAAATTGATATTCTTGACATACATCAACTTCGTACGATTTATTCAAAAAAATAATAACTTTTCACGATTTACAGGGGAAAAAAATTGTTCAAACAAATACTAATTGCTTAAACGATTTCAAATTATTTAAAATATACTTTAAAACTCGTCACTTATCGATTAAAAATAATTAATGTTGAAAATTCTTTCAAAAATACCGTCTTTAGCATGAATTTGATAGAAAACTGCTATTTTGCATTTTTTGGGGAATTTTCCGGGCACAATTAAAGGGGTTCAGGTGCGTAAAAATTAAAAGCTATTGGGTGGAAATTATTCCTGAAATACTCCTCAAGAGGTGACAGTACTTTAATTGACAAAAAATGTATAACAAGTACTTCTTTTTTCAATTTTTTTGAAAATCGAGCTTTTCCCATTTAAAACTTCATGTTCATTTCAAACGCTCGGGGGCACGGGTTAACGTTGAATAAAAAAAAATAAAAAATTGCGAAATTTCTTTCTCCGTACAACGAACAGAATGG